>PVKS010004143.1:0-96209 GCA_004027875.1 Aplodontia rufa
TATAGTTTATAAACATATTTAAATATATATGTTTACATTTTGTGTTGTCCAAAGGAACAGAAACAATAGGATATACACACATATGTATCCTATTGTTCCTATTCCTTTGGACAACACTAATATGGAGTTTTAACAGAAATGATTTAGTAGTAATTACAGACAAATACAGAAATTTGGTGATAGAGAAGGGGAAATGGCAATCATCGAAACTAGAGAATAACTGCTTCTAGACAGATGACTAGAAAAATAGAGGAGAATTTATGAGTGAAAGATAAGATTTGGGAACAGGCAATCTATACACATAGAAAGCAGTATATCAAAAATTATTTTGAAGTTCATTAGGTTGGAGATTGATAATCAATGGAATTGATAAGGAAGACGAGGAAGCCATACAAAGGCATGTGGAAGACACCGATTTAAAGGTTAGATAGGAAAAGATGTGACAAGATTCCTAAAAATCCTAAAAATGTAGCTGCTAAACAGTGGGTTGGTGGAAAGCTGATTAGTATGTGACATGACTTTGTAATGTGACAACTTGGCTAGGTGCAGCTGTCTTTACAGTTAGGGTCTTGGTGATTTGGAGGATGGAAATGAAGAAGCATTTTGTAGTTCACTCACTTTGTCACTAATATTGGTGAGAGGCAGTGACTGAGCCTGGGACTGCAGGCTTCTTAGCAGGAATTTATGTTTTGGCATAGGTATACTGCAGATAGGGTTTGTTATTAAAGTTTGTACTGTTATTAATAAGTTATTTCTACTTTTAAAGTCTAACATTGTATTATTAAAATCCTGGCTAAAAGTTTTTAAATTAAACATATTAGGTTCCACATATTCTTTCTTTTCCCCCTTCCTCTTCCCCTTCCCTTCTTCTTCTTCTTCTTTTTTGTAAACAGAGTTAATTTTATTTTTTCATCTGGTTTTTCTTTTTGTTTTTCCTCCACTTACTTGTATACATGGGGCTGGGGATTGAACATGGGTCCTCGCACGTGCCAGGCCAGCACTGTACCACTGAGCCACCTCTCCAGCCCTTTAAATGTTCATTCCTGCCTGCTCTCCGCCCCTTTCCATCACTCTTTTGGGGACTACAGATTAGACATGGAGTTTCTTCATTTAGTTTGCATATAAAAAGTCAAAAGAGACCATAAATCACTCTCCAACATCCCAACAAACCAAACCAGACAACCTACATAATTACAGTTTAAAAAAACATCAAAAAAAAAAAAATGAGCACAGTGACCGCAATTTCAGAAAGTGACAATCCTTGTGAGAGGTAAGATCCACAGTGGTTCTCATCCCCGACTGCAGCAGGAGGAGAAATCGGGATATGTGATGATAAGAAGAAATCAGCCTAATTTTAACAAATCCTAATGGCAGTGTGTGGGTTGATGTGACAAGCAAGAATCCACACACACAGCAAAGTCATAGTTCCTTTCTGATGATATTCACTAATGGCCGGGATAGGACCACAAAAACAAGGTTAGTAAAGATGAGCTAAGAGAAACTCTCAGAGATACACTGGCTTTCAGCTGAGAAAGGCTTGTAGAGGGGCAGGGGACCTGAGAGAAAAATTGCTTCACTCAAAGAGGACTAGGGGGAGTGGGTAGGAGCAGGAGAGAGGAGAAATCCCCTTCCAAGATTTGAAGGTAAGGAAGACATGAAGTATGGCAGAAAGCTAATAATAGCTCTAAGATAATATTTGCTTATGGGAAAAATTCTGGTCTTGCCTTCAAAATTACTAAAGTCAATGGTAAACTGAATCAAACAAAAGCTGTAATGAACCCAAACCCACCTCAGTTAAGGATCATATTGACTCAGTCTCAACCCTAGTGGCCCAATAGGAGAAGCCAGATGGCTCCTTTCAGAGGGAAAATATCCTTGTCAACTATACTTTCACATAAAATGGCACAGCCAAGAAAATATGGAAACTACACCAAAGCAAGAACATGTGATCCCCAGTCAAGAAAGGAAACCACTGATCGAAGTTAACCAAGAAACAGACCTAGTTTTAGAATTATGACAATATGACAGAAGCGTCAAAGAACTCAAAGGAAAAGGTGGAAACCACGAGCAAAGAAAACATTTAAAAACTTCTCCATGGGCTGGAGAAGTTACAGAAGGTATTTCAAAAACCAAAGGGTAACGCTGTGACCAGAAGTAAAGAATTGGATGAGCTTTTCAATACACTGCGGATAAAAGAGGAGAAAAAACCCTGCAAGTACATAAATACACAAACCGAAACACAAGGATAAAGCACACGGTGTTTGAGATCTATGCACCAATACTGTATGGCCTAACATTTGTATCATTGGAGTAATTAAAGGAGAGGACAGAGAGGATGGGCAGAAAAAATATTCGAAGATAATAATTGAGAATTTTCTTTTTCTTTTTTTCTTTTTGTTTTAAGAGAGAGGGACAGTAGAGAAAGAAAGAGATGCTGGGGTTCGAACCCGTGTCCTCGTGTATGCCAGGCAAGTGCACAAACGCTAAGCCACGACTCCAGCCCCTAAATGAGAATTTTCTAAACTAATAAAAGAAATCATCTTGTACCCATGAATTATAGCTGGCATTTAGTGGAATAAATGCAAAGAAAACCATACCCCATGCACATCATATTAAAAATTCTCAAAAACAAATTTAAAGGGCAGGTCTTAAAAGCATCCAGGAAGAAAGCATATACTACACATAGGGGTGCCAAAATAGGACCCACGAATGACTTTTGATCAAAATAAAGAAGACAGAGGAGGAATGACACGTTTTAAATGCTGAAAAGAAAAAAAAATCTGTCAGTTTAAACTTTTATATACATTGAAAATATCCTTAAAAAATCAACATAAAATAAAGATATCCTCTGACAAAGGCTGAGAGACTTCATCTCCACAAATGGCACTACAAGAAATGCTGAAAGAGGCCAAAGGGAAATGAGACCAGATGGAAAACCAGATCCGTAAGCAATGGTAGAAAAACATCAGAAAGGAAATATCCAGGCAAATTAAAAAGAGAAATATATTTTAACACATTCATCATATATATGTGTGTGTGTGTACATATATATATATATATATATATGTACACACATATATACACATATATATTTACACATTTGTAAATACCAAAAAAAATACAATGTATAGTGGCTTTTAACAATGTATAGAAGTACAAGAAAACAATATCATAAAAGAATGGGAAAAGAACTGGGTCCAATGGCCCACACCTGTAATCCCAGGGACTCAGGATTACTGAGGCAGGGGTTTCGCAAGTTCAAAACTAGCTTCAGCAACTTATTGAAGCCTTAAACAAAAAAGGGGTGGGGATGTGGCTCATTGGCCAAGTGCCACTGGGTTCAATTCCCAGTACCAAAAAACAAAACAAACAAACAAAAAAAAACCCCCCCAAAAATGGAAAAGGTATAAATGGAATTATGGATTTACAAATGTCTTAAAAATGCACAAAATAGAATAGAATAACATTATTTGAAGTATATGGTGGTAATGAAAGATGTAAGTTGTAATTTCTAGAGCAACCATTATATTTAATATTAAGGGAAAAAGCTAGAAAGATAATCTAGAAATTTAAACAGAATATAAAAAAAAAATATCCAGTGTATCCCAAAGAAGTCAGGAAATAGGAAATGGAGAAATAACTGACAAATGGAATGGGTGAATGAAGAATTTCCCTTAACTACCATTATGATTACTATTTTCTTGCAGTACAGGGAGGGGAAAGGGAACCCTGGACTGTTTTTAGTTTTTATCTTGAGACAGGATCCCACTAAGTTCTTAGGCTGGCCTTGAACTTGAGATCCTTTTTCCCCAGCCTGCCAAGTTGCTGGGATTACAGGCCTCCACCACCACATTAGGCTCAACCACTATTATTGAACATTGGTTTTCGAAATTAGCTTCTGCTACTGATTTCGTAATATAATCTTTGTGAATTCAACCTAAAATTACAAGACAAAATGGTGCTTATAAGCAAAACTTCCACTGTTATAAAAGCCTTTTGATAGAACATGCAGTCAATAGTTAAAACAAGAAGCAAGATCTCCATTCCAACATGAATTTGCAGCAGTTATATTTTTCTGAACTCAAACTACAGTTGCAGGAGTATCTTTTGGATTTCAATATAAGTGCAAAGAACTTTTCATAATTAAAATCCACTTTACTGTGCAACTGGAGGAGCTGCCACCTAACCTTCAACTGGAAGTGACTAATCTGCAATGTAATGGCATGCTAAAGGGGAAATGGTAAGAGAATTTGAAGAATTCTAATAGAATTTTAGAAAGAACTTTTCAGCACTGAACATGTACAAGTAAAATCATAGACCCATGGATTCATATCAATATGTGGCAGTACCTACCTGAGTGGAAGGATTTTTTTTTTAAGAGAGAGAGGGATAGTGAGAGAGAGAGAATCAATTTTTATTTAGTTTTTCATAGACTTTCTTTGCTCAGACACTTCATTGTGTACGTGGTGCTGAGGTTTGAACCTGCATACTTGCGCATGCAAGGCAAGCTCCATAACCACTGAGCCACCGCTCCAGCTCTAGAAAGATATTTTAAAAATAAAATCTCATAAAAATAGTATTAACAAGTTGAACATTTGCAATGGATTTTGAACCCCAAGTAAGTGAAATGTTATTCTCCTAAAATAGAATTCAATTCTTCTCATTTTTATTTCACTTTGCATTTTGTCAACAAAAAATAATAATTTTTTTGGTCTTATTAAATATGTGTCTACAAAATGCCCTCAATTTTGCCTCTTGGTCCACAAAGCCTAAAATATTTACTATCAGGTCCTTTACAGAGATTGTCAACTCCTGGTCTAAATGCAGCTGTTGCTGCTCCTCGGTATTTTCCCTTGGAATCACACACATTCTATCTCAAACTGCTACTTCTATGAATAACTTGAAAAAGACGATTTAAGCAAAGGAATTCCAAAGTTAATTCAGTCCTGAGGTGAAATAATAATTACAATTAACATTAATTGAGCACACATAATATGTGGCAGTTTGTTGAAGAACCATTTTGTAACTGTAGCCCCCTTTATCCACCGTTTCAGTTACCTGTGGTCAAACATAGACTTAAAGTATTAAAAGGTTTAGAAATAAACAATTTATAAATTTTAAGTAGCTGTTATTACAATATACTGCAAATGTCCTGTTTTATTATAATTTTTGCTGATCTCTTACAGTGCCTAACAAAGTAAAGCTTTATCACAGGCGCGCAGTCTATGCGAGAAGAAGGCAGGGTTGAGCACTACCTGGGGTTCCAGGCATCCACTGGGCATCTTGCAATGGACCCTCTGTGGATAAGGTGGTGGTGGTAGTGGCTAATGTATATATTTTCTCGTGTAATATGAGAAACCTTATTAGGTGCAATCCTCCTCCCCCCTATTTTATGGAAGTTTAGAGACTGAGCTGTCAGATCATGTTGATAAATAAGTGATGTAAAGGCTCCTAAAGGAGTATAAGATTTAACTCAATAATGGTCCTTCAGAACCAACCTCTGCAAACATTTAAGAGAAGCAAAGATAGATAATTGTTTGGGTAAAGTATGTGTGGGAGGAGGTCAAAGGCAGAGGAACTGGTGTGGACAAGACAGATCTCTTTGGAAGGGCAGGACTGACCACCAGGTGAGTAAAAACTTGAAATTCCTGGAGACTCACAAAAACCCATTCCCATCTTTCCTGGCAACAGGACACTTTGCCACCCAACCCTTCACAAATTGTTTTGGATCAGTGTTCTGATGAGTGCGTTAACCTAAATATTGCTTATAAAAGTCTGAACCCATTTTATAATGCAGGGATGCAAAATCCACGGGGGATAGGATCTGGGATATCCATCCTGGTCCGGTGCGGAGAACATGAGAGTGTATGTGTGTGCAAACTCAGGCAAATATTTATATATATATATATGTGTGTATTCATATGTTTGTAATATTTATTATCAAAAGACAAATTTACAACACATTTAGCTTTACGTTATAGGTTCACGTGTTAAATCTTTATGTATGCATTAGCAGGGTTCAGAATTTAAACACAATTATTCTGTTCTTAGTCTCCCGTGGTGGAGAGACTCTCAAATCAGTAAAAATAAGAAAGTGATCGGACCACTTGAGCTCAAGGCTGGGACGCTCAGCCCCGGAGGCTTTGACTTCCTCTCAACTGCTTTCCCAACCCAGCCTTCCTCTCCGCGGGGACCCGGGGCCGTGCACGGTCGAGGACGGTTTCGGAGCAGGGTCCCGGGGAGGGGCTTTATCGGTCGGAGCAACCCTCGTCAACTTTGTAGTCGAGTCACCTATTTCGGTTGGTAGCGGCCGCTATTTCTTTAAAAGGGCAGTGGATTTCGAAACGGGAGGGAGGGGGTCAGGAAAAGGAACCGGGCTGCCTTTGATAACTGCCCAGCAGCCTTCCTTCCCCGCAGCGCGCGCTGGGCTGGGGAAGCGCCCGCGGCGGCCGCATCCCGTCCCGGGCGCCCACCTTCCCGGGGAATCCCCCCACCCCGCCGGCCCCCGGCGCCCGCAGCGCGGCCGCCCGGCTTTGTCTCCGGCGTCGCGCTCGGGCGCTCGCTCCCCACACTTCCCCGTGTGCAGTCTGTAACCCGATCTCCCATTTCCTGGTGGATTCTCTTAAAGAGGCAGCGGTCGAGGAGCAGAACAAAGGCTATTGTTTTATTTCCTCCTTCGGATCGCGCGTCCTTCCCGGAATGCCCTTTCCTCTGTCTTTATTCTCATTGCCACTGCGCGTAGGGAAAACTATGTCAAAGCCCTAGTGCGTCTCCACGCATCCAGGGGACGGAGGAAGGGGAGGTGGTGGTTGAATAAAACCTGTTTTGCGGTTTCTCGGGTCACAGTGTAACATTGTGCAAACGCGTCTTCCTCGAGCCGGCGACCGCCTGCCGGACTCTGCCCGCCGGGGGTCTCCAGCGCGGAGGGCGGGCGCCCAGCGCCCCGGGTGCCGGCGTGGGGTGCGGGGGCCGCGCCGCGCACCCCGACCGCAGCTCCCCCGCGCCCTCCGCCCGCGCCCCCGCCCCTCCCCCGCCCGGGCTTTGATTTCCCCGTGGCTCGGCTGTAACCCGAGCTTTTATTTCCTGGTGGCTCCTTTAAGAGGCAGAGCTCTGTGCTGGGAATTCACGTCAGTTTCTGCACTGAAACTCTCAAGATCAATGAGCAAAGAGCTTTCTCAGTTCTGCCTTTCAGTTTCTCTCTTCCAGGAAGGAAAACATTCGAGAGAGCGAGGGAGAACGGCTGGGAGGGCGGGGGCGGGCGCGCCGGCCGCGGGTGGGAGGAGAGACCGGGAGGCCGGCGGGCAGCCCGGGTCGCCGCGCCGCGACCCGCAGACCCCGCCGCCGCTCGGCCCGGCTCCCACGCCCCCGCGCCCCGCGCGCGCAACTCCGCCGGCCGCGCCGCCCCGCCCGCCGCGCGCTCGCAGACCCCCGGGGCGGCTGCCCGAGAGATGCTGGAAGAAACTTCTTAAATGACCGCGTCCGGCTGCCCGTGGAGCATTTCTGGGTTGGGGAGAGGAAAGGAAAGTGGAAAAAAACTGAGAACTTCCTGATCCCTCTCGCTGGGAGACATGTCTGAGACTCCTGCTCAGTGTACCATTAAGGTAAAGCTCTGCTCCCTCCCTCTCGGTGGTCGGGAACCCGGAGCTGCACCCGGCCGGGGCGGCCGCGCAGGGCTCCTCCGAGTGGCTGTGGCAGTGGCTCTGCTCGCAGGCGATTATTTGGGGCGCGAGGCAAGGAGATGCAGCTCGCGGCAGCGGCTGTACCCTTTGGCGTAACCTTGCTGCTCCGCGCCGCCGGCCCCTCGTCCGCTGCTGGGCCCCCTATCCCCGTTCTTTTTGACAATGAAATGCCCATCTCAGTTGCTTAGGAGGAACCTGGGTTCTCCCGGTCTATTAAACACCCTTGTAATTAGTGCGCTTAAAAAAAAAAAACAAAAAAACAACCAAACCTGCTCCCTATTCCGACACTTAACATGTGGCAAAAATGTAACTTTTGTTCTCCAGGGTGGTCTCTTTAAGGGGGAAAAAAGTTCTCCAGCCCCCACTGGAGATGGAATCGTTTCTTTCTTTATTAAAGGACTCCCTGGATTTGATCATATAGGATCAGATCCCCCCCATTGTAATTGCAAGCACAGTCGGAGAGACAGTCTTGGTGTCAGCTTTTCCTGGGCATTGCACAACGATTTTTTTTTTTAAAACCAAGGTGAATAAAGTTGCTGAATAGTTATTTTTACTCCAATGCATATGAAAGTTGAGCAACCTCAAAGTAGTAAACTCCTGTGATGCTGGGAGGAAAAATAAGTGACCAGGCAAAATGACCTTCTCTGACAGTGCAAAGAGGGTATCTGAAGAGCAGCAATCTCCTGGCTCTCTGGCTATGTTTTGCAGTATTGTAAGGGCAGCGTGGATGCTGGTCAAACACAATACTTGTATTCCAGGTAGTCGTGGATCTGTTCTAAAAAGGCGGTGGTGCCTTGGTTTGTTGCTTCTAAAAAGTTGTGAAGTTTGCTACTATTGGGAGGCAGGATGATTTGTCCATCTCCCCCAATTATTTTTCCTATCTTTGCATTTCCTTCAGTTTATGCGTTTCATGGGTCCATTCAGTACCCAGTTGGCAAGTTTTCTCCTGTGAGAGGCTGAAACTGCTAAAGTTTGTTTTGGGCTTGGCCTACTTAATACGTGTTCATTGAATGGACACTGCAGAAACAATGGACATATAACCTGTTTTCTTAGTCTAAGAGGAGTTAGAAAAGTCCTGTTTTAACACTGCTTTTCAAGAAGGCTTTGTGTAGGGAAAAAGGCAGTATTTTTATCATATTTGCATTCTGGATTTTCATAATAAGAATCAGATCTTAGTGTTTATTGTCAGGGAAGAAGGTCATGAGTTTGAAGTTAGGCCAATGTGAACTCAAAAGGTGAGTCAAGTCTCTCTCTCTTTTTTTTTTTTTTTTTTTGTCTCACAGAAATGCCCAATGGAACTTTTGGGATTCTGTGTTTTTACATATTTCAGAGTAGGTGTAGAGCAGGTGCTACATGAAAGAACTCAGGATACTTTGATACTTTAATTTCTCTTGCAATATAAATTAGATTCTACATCTAGTTCAGGAAAATCTTGTGGTATAGATAATTTATTTGACATTTCATAACAAAAACAGATAACTAAAAAATAGGGTGTTAAGTCAGTAAATTGTATTTGCCTGAATGGCAATAAACCTGACATCAGGAAAATTTGGACCAGCTACTGAGTTGTAACTTGAGGGTAAAAGCAACAAAAAGCAATCCAATCTTGTGATTTCTGTACCTCTTCTGAAGCGCTTTGTCCCCAACTGTTCTGATATGCTTATGGTTCTGTGCAGGAAACACAAGTTCCCTGAGTGGCTATTTCATTATATTGTGGAAAAAGAGAACAGCACTTACACATGCAGAACCAACCTCAAACTCAACAAACAGAACATTTTCTTAAATGTGACAAAAATTGTGTCCCTAATTTGCGTATCATTTTTTCCCCTTACTGCTCGGACTCTCAGGCTTTTCTTTTTCTTTTTTGTGTGTGCTGGGGATTGATCACAGGGCCTTGCCCATGCTAGGCAAGCACCGTACCAGTGAGTGACACACCAACCCCTTAGTTCTTTTTAGGTGCCTGTTTTCATTACTGTGTACTTCACTGTGATTAAAATAGAATTATTGTTCTTCACCAGTCATGAAAGTATCACTTTTATTTTGGATTGTTCGTTATGGAACCAAACTGAATAGTTGCTGAGACTGTATGTGTTTGGGTGCACATTTTTGAAGAATGTCTTTCCATGGAATTTGTTGAATTCACAATGTTCCAGTAATAAGCACTGGAGATCAAGGATGAGCATTATTCCAGGTCATCTGAAATTATTCCAGAAGTGTGTGTTGTGTTTCACTTAGTCCTTGGGATGTGGTATATAATAATAGTAATAAAAACCCGCTAGTAACCCTCAAGTTGCTTCTTCTGGAGGGATTGCCTCCACAGTCTAGTAAATAATAAAATTTTCTGTGGAGTGGAGAATGAATGTCAATCTTTCAAGGATGAGCTGATGAGTCTGTTGTATGGAAGACATGTGATGCAGAAGACTCTCTGCATGTGGAGAGATTTCTTCTTTCCCTCCTTCTTGCCACTCCTGAAATCTTCCTTACTCGCTCTCATGCCCCGCAAACAGCTGGTCAGCGGGCAGTAAATTCCTCAGTAGCTGGGGAGATGAGTGCAGAGGAGCCTGGCTAGACATGAGGACAGACCGCAGAGGGAAGTACTTGTTTACTTCTGAGCAGAGTCTGTTCTGCTAGAGAAGAGTAGTGTCTGATTTGGGTGGAGTTCCAAGGTGAAAGTTACTGAATCCTGCCAGTTGGTGACACCTTTGGGTAGGTGGCTGACATTGAATGCCTGATAAGGGCTTTTATCTTTCTTTTGCACTTTAGAAACATTGTCAGTTCACCCATGGAAGTTAATATCAGAAACACTTTTTACAGTGCAAGAGAGGTTGATCAGCCCAAGGTCACCCAGTCTAACTGGAGTCTCTCCTTTCTCTGCTCTGAGCCCTTTGTGTGTTTTGGCACTCTGGTCATGAGAATTTAATTGCTCATCCCTGAGTATTTGGGTTGTTTTAACTGTAAGAACAGGGTCCATTCTTTCTATAAAAAGTCAGATGTATTTTTCAGAGGTCTGTGCTGGTCACAGGAAGAGGGAAGAGTCTGTCTTTTCCATCATCAGCCTTCGCCTTCAAGTCACCTGTTCAGTTTTTAAATTCAGCCAATTTGCAGCAGAAGGTGGTGATGGCCCACAGTCCTTTGCAACGCTTGGCAATGCTCTCTCTTTGGCCATGACGATCCAGAATACAAAATCTTGTCGTATAATGTCCCTGATCCCCTCTTTCCCTGCCCTCCTGATTGGTTGTCTTTCAGAGCAGAATGAATTTTTTTTTTTTTAAATCTCATTTCTTACTGAGAGATGAACTCCATCTCTCCTGCTGGACTCCAAGCTCCTTGGGTTTAGTGATGGTTATCTTGGTGACCTAGTACCTTGCTTGGCAGCTGGTGCAGAAATGTTTCTGTCATATTTGCTGACTTGAAGTGAGGTGTGGAGGAGCTGAGTGCCCTTTCCTCCCTGTGTCCATGCATGCGTCACCTCAGGGTGACTTAACACCTTCATCTGCTGGCTTGCAAGAAGTGTTTAATAGAGCCACCTTTTGGTCACCTGTCCTTGAGTGACCAAAAGTTATCATTAATAAATGTGATATAATAGTGTTTTTTATTATATCAAATCTATTTTATTAAATTTATTTGAGGATACAATCCTCAAAAACTGCTTTGTTTAAATAAGCAGAAAAGAGAATTAATAAGAGAACAAATGAGTTTAAGGAATCACCGTTAAAGGTTCAGATTAGCAGATATGTAAGTTCCCCCAGTTTTTCTGACAGTAGCGTCAGAAAGCTGAACACGTCCAGAGTTGAGAGATTTTAGAGACTCCCTGGGCCAACCTCTTATTTGGGGGTTTGGAGAGTTAAGTGGATTGCTTAGTGCATGGGTGACTGAGCCAGATTTGGAGGATCACAGGCCTGCAGGGTCTCAGGCCACTGCACTACATTCTTTGGGTTCATGGTGCATCTATAAAAGGCCAAGGAAATTCGATACAATAGGCTTCACTCTCTTCGGCACTTCCTTGCGTGGTCCATTTTAATCACAAGCCAGCTGGTGTGAAGGCATGGAGGTCTGTGCCAAGGAAGATGGTGTGTGGGAACGTTGGGCCACCAGGGTCTTGTCAGGTGTGAGAAGAGGAAGTAGTAGGAGGTAGGGATAAAGGAGGACTTGTATGTGTACCACAGTTTGCCACAATATATATTTTTTATGGTGTGTGAGGGCCAGGAAGTTCTTTGGATGAGGGCCGTGGCACCAGATGTCAGGTCTCCTGTGAGGATCCTTGAGGGGGCCATGGGCCCTTTCATCCAGGGTCAGCTAGACCTTTTTTTTTTTTTTTAAGAGGGGGAGAGAGAATTAGTTTTATTCATTTTTCCATCTGGCTCCCAGTTTTGCAACAGTTTGTCATGTGTGTGGTGCTGGGGTTTGAACCTGGATTCTCGCACATGCCAGGCAAGCGCTCTAACCAATGAGCCATGGCTCCAGCCCCTACCTAATACATAATTTGTACCTCTACCTAATATATAATAAGTTCCCTGTTTAAAAACAGTAAAAGCTAAATAAGAGGCCATTGATCCCAGAGAAGTGTCCATGGAAAGTATCCTCCTTAGCATAGGTTGGGTGGGGCAGGGGGGGGGAGTACCCTAAATTTAGGTACCAGAGCCAGGAAGAACTAAGAGGAATTCTCTCAATGGAACTGTATTTGCTTCCACCAGGGAGGGGAAGGGGCCCAAGGTGGCTGGATTTTGAAGTTGCCCTTTAATGTGGCTCTCCAGCTAAGGGAACCCGTGTCAAGTGAAGCCCTCCAGGGTGTGGGGTGCACAGTGGTGTATTTTTCTCTGTGAATACCATGTTAGCTTGCTTTTAGGCAGAGTTCAACACCACTGTGTTTGTTGCTAGACATGTGGAAGGAACCAATCTCGTGTGTATTTGTTGAATAGAACAAGTGTGTTTCCTCAAAATTCCCATGCCAAAGGGGGCCCAGCTTGAAGACCATTCATTGACAAACCTAGTATTCAGGGAGAGAAAGACCAGACTAAATCAGAAGTTAGAATTATAGCGAATTAGAAAGCAAACACTTTTTCAAATTGATTTTTCTGAACATACAGGAACCATACAAATAAAGTGGTGCTTGCTGGGGCATCTCAGGATGAGCCCCAGCAAACAGCCCCAATGGCTTGTGTTCTCCACCATCCATTGGGAAGGATCGAGCACTGCTGTCTGCTTGGAACCGTTCCTTTAGAGTCAGAATATTATCACAGATCTAAGTTGTGCTCTGGGAGTTTGCTGGGTGACCCTTTCATTTAGAGAGTTCAGCCTGGTCTTGTTGCAGTGATCTGGAATCCTCGGGGCATGGGTGAGAAGCCTGATTAGGAAGGCCTGACCCTGAGTGAGTGCGGGCTTTCCCATTGAGCCCAGCTCCTCTTAGAGTCCTGTGGATGTGGGAAACGATAGAGCCCTTTCATTTTTGGAACTTTATACATTCGAATTGGAAAGTGTTTGTTGCTGTGGTGGTCATTGCTCCTACAACAACTCGTGCAGCTTTGCAGCCGTATGATGATTTACTGTACACTAGGCATTTTCTTCTCCTTTTCCTTCTTCCTCTTCCCCTCTCCTCCTCCTTCCCTTTCATCATCACCACCATCGTTTATTATATACTAACATGTGCTTGTCCTTGGCTGTTTCTTTTTTCTTTTTTTAAAGAGATGGACAGTGGTGGTGGGGGATCAGCTTTATTTAGTTTTTCATGTGACTTTCTTTGCTCTGACATTTCATTGTGTACGTGGTACTGTGGTTCAAACTCATGCCCTTGCGCGTGCCAGGGAAGCGCTATAACCGCTGAGCCATCGCTCCAGCCCCTTGTACTAAGTGTTTTATTTACGTGATCTCATTTACTAAGCAAAGGATGCAGTTTTTCTCCCCATTTGACAAATAAAGAAACAGAAGTCCAGAGAGGTTGAGTGGTGTATTGGCTTCAGACTCTTACGTATCAATGGGAGGGCCAGAGTCTATATCTTGTGACTGCAGTTCCAGAGTGTGTTTTGCAGGACTGTATTCCAAAGCACAGCTGTCTTTATGAAGACTAGAAACTCCTGAGTGGCAAGGACTGGTGGTTCCTCGCTGGAGCTAAAATAATTGGCAGGAGTAAAACACGAAGAGATCCTTGCAGGGTTCCTGTGTTTCCTCTGCACGCTGGTCTTTGCTGAGGTGGGTTATTCCTAGCCATTGCACAAGTAATGGGGACAGCCTGATAGTCACATCGAGTCATCCACCCTGGCATGAATATCCATGTCTTCTGTGTTTGCAACAATCGCAAATATTCTGTACTAATACGACAAGATGTCTTTCAGTGGGTTTCATTTTGGGCTCTCATGCTTTTCTCAGAAACTTTCTTTTCCTTCTCTTACTTCTCCCAGTGCCTAATTACCTCTTGATTAAGTCTGTGAGGTTGTGTCCTCAGCCTGCCCAGCCTCAGGGCCAGAAGCCTTCTCTGCCCCCATTTGTCCCTGCTCAGTCTCTTCTCCTTGCATAACTTTTTGTTTTAAAGTTTTGTGCTCAATTCATAAGCAGAATGGCTTCCCCTCCCTCTCTTAAAGCATCCCTCATGTACATCTTTAATACTGTTTGAAGTCTTGACAAATGTTCCCTGACTTTCCCTCTACTGTCCAGGGAATAATTTTTTTGTCTTCTTTGTTGTGATGGCCTGCCCATCCTGGCCTTGTTCTTTCCAGCATCCTTGAACAAGGAGAAAATTTTGGCCATTGGACTCTATGAATTTCTGAATTTAAACAGCTTTAATAAAGACAGTCTTGGAGGAGTTGTAGGAAGGTTGCAGAGAGAAAGAAAGAGAGGAAGGGAAGGAGGGAAAAGTATCATGGAAGTAATGCAAGGGAATTTAGAAAGCACAACCGAGACTTCTCATGAAACATTTAAATAACTTGCCCAAGATCACTTTGCTAACTGTAGTCTAGCCAGTGTCAGAATCAGGTGTTCCGTCCTAGGTCCATGTCCTTTGAACCCCATGGCAGAGGAACAATCATAAAAAGCAGATAAGAATCCACACAGCCTGGCTGCCTTGTTAGGACTCGTGTAGGGTTAAATCTCCCTGTATGGTGTTGCGGAATGATGCTGCTCCTGCTTATAATTCTGACTCCCAAGTTAAATTATGAGATTTAAAAAGTGAGGAAAGAATGAAATCTATTTTGGAAAGATACCCACCAAAAAAGATTTGTATAAGAACAATGTTAAGTTTTTAAAGGTTAAGCTTTACTTATCTGGATGAATGATTTATAAAAATACTCTCCAGTGAGGAGGTGAAAGAGCTGGCCAGTGCTCCTAGGGACTTGTGTACTCCTTAGGGGTATTTCCTTTTTGTGTGTGGGAGTCAGACATAGGGAAAAAGACTTCATTTCCTGAATGACCCAAAAAGGATATGGCACCCTGCTGGTGTGAGTACTGGTAGTGGTAGATAGATGTTGCTGGTATTGTACTTCAAATCACCACTGCTTTAGATTTAGATTTGGATTTTATTCTGTAATGTGTTCTTTGGTTCTTACCTGTAAAGTTGACTTCCCATACAGGAGAGCATAAGTGACTGAGAAGAGGGATCCACTCAGCGTGAGTGCTCTCAGGGCAGGAGAAGGACGCTGTAGCAGACAAGCCTGTGAAGCCTGGTCCTTGAACTTGAACTTACTTGAGTTAATCATGAACCTGTAAACTCATCTGAAGTGATAAAACTACTCATCTCTTCAGTTGTTGGGATATGTAAATTGCCTTAAGCTGTTAAAAAAAAATTCTTCCCCTTCATATATCCTCTGTAAGGGGCTGGACGTTTTCTAGTTCATTATACAGTTGAGAGTACAGATCCCAGAGATATTCATGGCCTTGCTCAAGCTCACAGGGCTGGCAGAAGGTACTACCTAACCTAAAATCAAGGTCTCAAGTTTGCTGACATTCAGCACAATGCTTTTATCATAGTCCCAGAGTTTTTCATAGGGCTGGGGTCATTCTGCTCAGAAAGGCTCTCATTTTAACTTTAATTGAACTCAAGCCTTGACAACAAGAGAGATGAGCCAGTTGCAGTTACACTGTAATACCAGGTCCCTTTTGTGTCTTACAGCAAAGTTTTGAGGGAAATAGCTAGTGTGGTTCTGAATAAGTTTCCAGAGATGAAAGAAAAGGAAAAAACCGAAGTCTGTACAGTGACTCCAACTAGCAGTATTACTCAGCGCTCAAGCATTCGAGCGCATTCAGGGATCTGCTTGTTCATACAGTTGCTTATTATTTGCGACTGGGGTGAGACTTGAAAGATGGCATCAATTCTTAGTCTGCTTTTGTTTCACAGGCAATTCCATGTCTGTCTGACCACAGAACAGACTCTGTTTGCAATGGCTTAGTGAATTTCCAGTTTCACAAGCTGGGAGTGGATGGTCCTTCGTGGAAATTTAATTATATGGAAGAGTTTACAAAAACTGAATTTGTTACCTTGGGGCATGAGGGAACCTTTGTTTCCAGTAGATATTGGGGACTGAAGTATCTCTTTTCAGTAACCCTATTCTCTTTGCTTTAGACTGAAAATGCCATCCCAGATCTTCATTTGCATATGCACATTACATGAGAAGAGGAGATGGAGGCTGGAAAGTGACCATTTTAAGGAATAGTGGAGAGGATGCTCACTGCCCTCTTCCCACCCCATGAAACAGGCCTTTAGACTGTGAAAGAGGTTTGGAAGCAAACCATGCCCCTGCACGTCCTTGGGAAGCCACCAGTAGACGTTGGTGATTTTCTTAGCTATATGGTACCCTTTGCAGCCGGTTATGATGGGCTGTGTGACTGCACAGTCTTAAGACGTATCTGTGTGATAAGTTCAGAGATCCTTGCTTCACTCATGCCTCCTATACGTGAGGAAACTGACTCTAAGTGTTTCCTGGAAGAAATGAGCTGCTGATAAAAATCGGTCTTATAATTAAAAAAAAAAGCCAGAGAACAGCCTGTTTCTTTCTGAAGCTCCCCATTTCCCCAACGCTCCTCCTTGCTCCCTAATGAAAGTGGGAGGCTAGGCTTGACTCTAAGTCTTTGGAACTGAGAGAGGAGAAGCAAAGAAGAGGGCTGAAGGCTGCCCACCTCACTGCAGGTGTGGCCCCAAGAGTGCTTGTGTCCCTGATGAAGATTGAAGGTCCAAGGACTACTTAGCATCAGTGTTGTCCCAAGCCTAATCGTTAATACGTGGACAGTCAGGGGACAATGTGGGGGAAATAATGGGGAACAAAATCTACCAAATTATGCTGTGCCCTAGTGGGAGTAAACCATAACGAATCCCATGCATGCGTATGTGTGTGTGTGTGTGTGTGTGTGTGTGTGTGTTTAATCATAATGCACCAATCGAAATAATAGTAGGGAAATAAATACTGTAGAGCACGCAAATAAGGGGGAGGGAGGAGGGAAGGAAAAAGGAAGGTACAAAAAATGAGATTGATCAAATTATGTTATATGCATGTGCAAATATGGCATAATGAATCTCGCTGTTCTGTATAATCATGCACCAATAAGAATTTTTAGATATACTTGGAGAAATAGATATGTTCCATAGTGGGTAGGAGGAAATGGAATGGACATTCATACGAAAGGAGGCAGGAGTTTGCTAATTTCTTTCTTTACCTGCTTTGAGGAGCTCAGACTTGGAAGGAAACTTCTCAGCATTGGTTCCTTCATTATTCGTTGTTTTTGTCTAGACCGTTTGTCTTTCCCAGACTGTTCTTGACCATCAAATCAGACCCCTGCTGGAGCAAACCGCACTGTAGAGTCTCTTGACTCTCCATGTGGTCCGGCTAATTGTATTCATGTATTGATTTGGGATCACGGTCAAGGCACCTAAAGCGGCAGAGGTGAGTTTTTTCTTTGGGCATCTGTGTTTACTCTTTCCGAAGTTCCTGCCATTGGGTTGGCAGGGCTGGTGTTGGAAAAATGGCAAATCTGAAAGATGGACCTCATCTCTGATGCCCTCTGTAACTGCTGTGTCCTTTTGACTGGAGGTCTGGGAGATTTGTAAAATCCATGTCATGAGTTTGTTTGACTGGTACTTTGTGCTTGAGACCCATGGCTCTCTTGATTTAATGAGTCTTAGTGACAGTAATAGCCAGTATGTATGTGTGTATGGGGGGGTACAACACATCACAGATCTCTTACTTGGTGCCTTTTGATGTGGTCTTTATTCAAAGTAGGAGAGTTGTTATTTGGGGGTAAAATCTGAGTGATTTTGGGCAGATTCCTCAGTCTGGGTAAATCTCTTTTTCCCCATAACTTTGGGACCTGAATGACTAGCTTTGGCTGAGTATACCTTAAATACCCTGGAAAGCAGTCAGCTCTTTGACTTGGTGCCATTTAGTCCTTCACTTGGTCTGCTGACTCTAACACTTTAGGGGGAGGTGGAAAGGCAAGACTGCACCAGTGGGAAAGGTAAAAGTGTTTTCCCTCACCAGAGAAACAGAGGCTCCCTTTCTGGATTTTATATTCTGCTTTCATGCATCTCTGACACTCTGCATTGGCAGGGCTGAGTTAGGAGGCCAGAGTGTACTTCTCTGCAGGCAGAAGTCAGCTGTAGGTCAGACAGCTTCGGAGCACTCAGGAATCCAGTGGGAATCTTGGCGAGTGCAGTGAGGCTGAGTGATGATCCTCTAGTCTCTTTCAGCATGCTGGAAGGGTATCCCAGCCGGCAGGGAGGTGGGCAAAGGGACCTAACATTCAATCACATCTCAAGTTGGGCACCTATGAGTGTATCCATCCTACACACTTTCACCCTTCCTGGTACCTTAACATTCTTTCTCTCTCTCTCTTTCTCTCTCTTTTTTCAAGTCCTAGGGATTGAAGCCAGGGCTTTGTGCATGCCAGACAAGTGCTCTACCACCGAGCTATATTCCCACCCCTATTTTTAAAAAAATTATTTTGAGACAGGATCTCACTGAGTTGTTCAAGCTAGCCTGAAACTTACCATCCTCTTGTCTTAGTATCCCAAGTTGCTGGGATTATAGATGTGTGCCATTCTGCCCATCTGTACCTTAACTTTTCTAAGCTACCTACCCTTAAAAAATGAATAAGGAGCCACTGAAATTGACAGCAGTATATTCACTTAGCATCTTCTGGGTGCCTGGTGGTGTGCTTTGCTGAGAGATAGATGAGATGATGCCTGGAAGGGGGGGAACCCTATAAAAAGCAAGAATAAAGAGAGGTAGAGAGCCTGGTTGACCCCACTGATGGATCTTGTTATTCCAACAAAGGTAGAAAAGATGGGCCCATTAGCACTTACCTCTGTGAATGCTGACCAGCTCTTCTGAGAATTTGTCTGCCTTGAAAACCATGGGCAAAATGGCCAGGGGGAGCCTCTCTCAGTAGGGGGGAATGCCTGCGTATGCTTTTGTGGTTGGTCCTTGTGTTGAGCAGCCTGATTTAAGGGAAAGGTCTGTGTACATTTTCATTTCAGCTGTGGTCTTGAAAGGTTTGCCATGGGGGAGGCGTGGGTGAATATAGTTCTCTTGCCTCTTGGTTGTTTTATATCTAGGTTATAGGTGAATGTGAGTTCACAGCTCAGCCTATTTCTTATTTGGGCCTTGTTTGGGCAAGTCCAGTTACCCTACCTTTTTAGAGATTGCGGGGGGGGGGGAGAGAATCAATTTTTATTTAGTTTTTCATGTGGCTTTCATTGTTCCTATCCTTCAATGTGTATATGTTGCTGGGGTTTGAACCTGCATTCTTGTGAATGCCAGCCAAGCACCATAACCACTGAGCCACCACTCTAGCCCCCAGTTACCCTATCTTGGTGCACACATTTAGAGACTGCCAGGCTTAGTGCCAAAAGGATTGTTAGAAAGAAATCACTTCACAGCTCTAGTCATCAAATTGATATCTATGATTTTTCTTTTTTTTTTCCATTGGTGCATTAAAGTTTTACATAGAGAAGGGATTTGTTGTTCATACATGTGTGTGATTCTTCCTAGTGTCTCATATCACTTCAGTTTCTGCCCTTTAATTTTCTTTTTTTTTTAAGAGAGAGGGATAGAGAAAGACAGAAATTTTAGTTCGTTTTTCATGTGGCTTTCATGCTTGGACATTTGGTCGTATACGTGGTGCTGGGGTTTGAACCCACGAACTTGTGCAAGGCAGGCAAGTGCTGTAACCCTTGAGCCACCACTCCAATCCCTCTATAATTATTGTGGGACCTCTGGGGAATGGTCTGTGTTGATAAGATGATGGTTCTTTGGGGAAGTTTTGCACATGGAGCAGGGTAAGGCAGGTGTTAGTCCAACTGGCTGCACTCTAGACTGTTGACCATGCAAGGGGCATCTCTCAGCTGGTCCCTAGGGCATGAATGTTAGGCTTTGCAGAGAAATTCACCATTTCATATTTGATCTTTGGCTGCATTTGTGCGTATTGATGGTGTCATTAATGAGATGCATTGAAAGATTTCTCTGCACTCCAATGCCTGCAAAGTAGCTTCTTTGAGTTGGGAAAGGTTCCCAGCTAAAGAAGCCTAGGCACCAACACTGGAGGTTAGAAGGAGCATGTTCTAGGGAATACAGCGCGTGGTAGCTGGCACAATGCCTTCAAGTGCTGTGTTTAGTGCCAGGACGGTGTGGTGTGGCTTGTGTATACTTGGGAATCTTTCTGTTTCTATTCCTAGGGTTTGTGCTTGTGACAGTGTTTTGCATGTATGCATGTATATTGTGTGCTCATTGGATTGTAAGTTATAGAAATTACAGAATAATGTGTTTTCTAGCACAGAGAGGAAAAGATTGCACAAATCTCAGCCTTGTGGCAAGGAAACCTTACATATAGATGTAAAATATATCTCCTTGGAGGGTTGGCTTTGTGAAGGGCTATAAACGGATTGTTAAACAGCAAGCTGAGGGGCTGTTAACAAGCTGTTTCTAAGATCATCTTCCTGGTCTGGTCTGAAAAGGTATTGTGTACATATTGCAGCAATGAAATAGCCTGTGGTCTTTATACGTTGGGGTATGTGTGTGTGTGTCTGTGTGTGTCTGTTTCTTTGGTGGTGAATGGACTGAGAAGATAATTTAAATGTTGTTTATTTGTTCTGGTGTTAGTGTGTGC
Organism: Aplodontia rufa; assembly: GCA_004027875.1. NCBI lineage: Eukaryota > Metazoa > Chordata > Mammalia > Rodentia > Aplodontiidae > Aplodontia > Aplodontia rufa. Next base: position 20,763 of record PVKS010004143.1, read on the forward strand.
ATTGTAAACAGGGCCGTGTTTTAATTTTTTTTTTTTTTAAGCTGGCTTAAATGAGGAGGTGTTTGGTCAGCCACAGGGTATGAATTAGCCAAACTTCAAAAAGTGTCTGTATGTTTTATGATATCACCCTTGGTATATGATAGTTGCTTGAAGAATTCTTGCCTCAGAATACCTGCATAATAGGTAAGCTATCACCAGCACATTTGAATTCCTAAGTTCAGTAAAGCAGGGCTTCCATTATGTGTCTGATCTTATTTGAACTTCCTTTTACACTCAGGTGACATAACTGAAATTTGGCCCCTGCCTGTTTCTGCCTCTGTTGGGTCCTTAATGGAACAGAATTCTTTCTTGTTACTAGGAGGCCATGCTTCCACTACATTAGCAGCTGCTGTGTTGAAAAACAGGTGTCTCTTACAGTCTTCCGACTGAATCAGTTTGCTAGCCTGCAGTGCCTTAATGTTATTGTTATTTATTTATTTATTTTGGTCCCCCATAAGCCAGCTCCTGCCTAGAGATGTTGATGAGCAGGATTATTGTGAGAGAGATGGCAGCTTTTCTTGGTGGAGTTTTCTGTTGCAAGAATCCGCCTGAGAGTCATATCATAATGATAGGGCTAAATAAAACCATTCAGGATACAAATCACGGGGGAGAGCTGCAAAAACAACAACAAAAAAAGGATAGTAAACCAATAGTTCTGCCGGGTCACCTCGCTGTCATTCTTCAAGGGCCATCTTAAAGCTGGTGCTGCCATACATGACAGCTGGCAGTAAGGGTAGTGAATGTCAACCCTTCTCTAGACCTTGCTCACTCACAGGCTCTCCAGAGTTGCTTCTTACGTCTTCTGGATGCGAGGCTTTGGCAAGGTGGATGTGCCGTCTTTCTGGCCCGCCAGGCAATCTGGTGCCATGCACCACACCTCATAGCTCCGCAGGCCTTCTCCACTCCGGCTGTCACTTTCTTCCTGCTGGCCCCAGACTCTTCACGTCTCCTATCTCTTCTTCTGACTTCCATTCCTGTTCCCTCCACTCCAGCCTGGAATGATTCTTTGCAAATGAAAATGTGAACATGCTTCTCCATCCCGGCTCCTTGGTCAGACACGCAAGGCCCTTTATAGTTCCACTTCCTAGTATCTCCAACCTCCCCTCTCTCAGTGTGTTCCACCCAAGCAGTACCAGCTCTGGCCCACATCACATGGTGATAATTTTATGCCTGGAATCTTCCCTCAATCCTCTCTGCCTGACAGCCAGCTTGTCATCTGAAGTTCCTGTCTTGAGTCCCCTCTTGGGTGCCAGGGACAGTGTTCCTGTTATTGGCAGTTATCCAGTTATAGATTAATGGCTTACTATCCTCGCTAGTGTGAAAGCCCACGGAGGGCAGGAGTCAGATGGATTCGTTTTTATGTTTGCAGTGTCTAGCAAAGCGCCTGGCCCAGAGACAGGCCAAGGTTTGTTAGTTCAGTAGAATTTTTTCAATCACCAGGTATTTATTAAGCTTGCCTTGTGGGTTTAGTGGATATTGGGCCCTGTGAGAGGTAACATGAAGACCCTACTGTTGAAATCATAAGGGTAGAGGGAGGAAGCCACATGGATACCTTTTTTTTTTTTTGGCTGTGCTGGGGGTGTAACCTAGGGCCTTGTGCATGCTGGGAAAGAACTCTGCCACTGAAATGTGTCCAGCCTGAGACCTGTGTTCTAAAGCTGTCAGGACCACAGGGTAGGGCTAACACATGGCTACTCTCACTGTTTACGTTGTTCCCGGGAGGCTAATGTTCTGCATGCACAAGTACATACAAAGCACCCACTCATGCTTCCCTCTTGGGGCCTGGCTTTTGGAGAGAAACAGAAACATAATTGGAGGAAAAGCTTAAGAGCCTTCAGGCTAGTTGTGTCAGAAACTGCTTGGCCCTAAACAAGTAAACTTATTGTTTTAGTCAGGTTTTTTGTCACTGTGACCAGAAGACCTGACAAGAACAAAGAGAGGAGGAAAAGTTTATTTTGGGTCTCAGAAGTCTCAGTCTATAGACAGCCGGCTCCATTCCTTGGGGCTTGAGATGAAGCAGAAGATCATGGCAGAAGTGTGTGGCAGAGGAAAGCAGCTGGGGACATGGCACCAGGAAGAAGAGAGAGAACTAAGAACAAAAATATATGCCCAAAGGCATGTCCCCCAGTGACCCACCTTCTCCAGCTACACCCTGCCTATCTACAGTTACCTGTACCGGGGGATGAATGCGCTGATTAGGTTAAACCTTCTATAACCCATTCGTTTCACCTCTAAACTTTCTTGCCTTGTCTTACATGTGTACTTTTGGGGGACACCTCACATCTCCCTCTTTGTGGTGTGACCGAGGGAGAGCGCTGGCTGTTTGTGGTAGTAGCTGTGTACAGTTGGTCATCGCTGGCTGCTCTGGGAACCAGTGACTGATTGAGATTGACTGGGGCCAGTTGTTCCCCCACCTCTTCCTCCTTGTACATAACCAGAAGGTAGCTCACCCCTGAGCCTTCTGTGAAGTTTGTGACTGCCTTTCCAGGTAGAGTGACAAAACTGGCCCTTTCCTTGGGTCACCTCTTCTCTGCCTTCTCTCGAGCTGCGTTCTCTCTACACTTGTCTGGGAAGAAGTGCTCTTTGGTGCTCTTATTTTACTGCTACTGTGCTGCCTAGGGGGACTAAGCAAGTGAGGATGACTCTGTGCTGCTACGCTAGGAAAACGACTCAGAGGCATGGCGTGCGGATGGTGGGCAGCTCAGCGTTTCTGCTTTCTGTGGACCCTCAGTGGGACTTGCCTACAGAGGCGACAGCTACCAGACTGTCTTAGGTCTGCGAATAAGTGACAGCTGCCATGAGGTGAAATGGACCAATAAGGAGAGGTCAGATATTTTCATGTGTACGCGAACACACCTGGGCCTTCCACCCAAGCCCAAAGGGCTCATTTTCTCCATATTCTTGTTGCCATTGATGTATAGCTGGGGTCTGGGGCATTAAGCTACATGAAAACTTTCAACTTCTTGAACCAGCCAGACTCCAGCATTGTACTGTTCCCTCAAAACTGTCACGGGTTTTCCTGACCACCTGCTAGGGGCTTTCTCTTCCAGACCCACGCTACAGCTGCCTGCCTGCTCTGCTGCCCTTGACCTCAACTTGGCTTCAGGTGGGTCGGTCCCCACACTGCTTTCGTCCCTCTCTCTGCCCTCACAGGGAGCCTGAGGGTTCCCTTGCTCAGACAAGCTCCAGCAGGCAGGTTGGGAGTTGTTATAGGGGTGCTGACCTTAGCCTCTTAGGGGACAGTAAAGCTTAGGTCCATGTGCAGCCCGGGGCTCATTCTCCCCTGAGCACTCCATGTATGTAGCCCATCCTCAACAGAAGTATTTCCAAGACCCAGGCTCAGCATTTCCATGCCAGGGCTGGTCATGCGCAGCCACTTCCTGCCTCTTCCACTTTCAGTCTTACCAGACCCCATGGTGAGTCTGCAGTTCAGGGAAGAGCCCTAAGGATTAGCACTCATGGGACCTGGTATTCCTGATAATTAGCATGTCACAGTCTCAACTTGAGACTATCCCCTGTTTAGTTGTGTAGGCAATTACTGTCTTCGTTCTAGTAACAAACTCTTGAACCTCCACAACTGTGTTCAAGCATCTGGTAATTATTTGTATTTAATGTGGCTTAAAAATTGACCTGCTTTGGAGAGAACCTCGGGACCCTTTTCTTCATGAGCTATTGCAGTGTAAACAGAAGTAGAGTGACAAGTGCCCTGTGCCACTGTATGGGAGGGGCCCTCTTCCTTCTCCCCACCCCAGCAAAAGTTAAAATATTTTATAAACACATTGATACGGTAAAGAATTTCTTTTCTTAAAAATTTATGTGGCAAGCCTTACAAAAGTGTATACTGTTATATTTTAACAAATTACTCCTGTTGAAAATAAAATTGAAGACAGAAAAGTGAGGCTGTTAAGGAGTGGCCTCACTTCCAGCCAGTCCTCCATGTGGCAGAGGAGACACTCAGTTACCAAGGATGCCACCTGTGCCAAGGATCTTTTCTGAACTTCCTCCATTTTTATGATCCCAGGCTGGTGCTGAGGGCTCATTAGTATGTTTGTCTTTCTTCTGCACGCAAGTTGCAAGGACACTTAAGCCTCATGCTTCAGGGCAGAATCTGATCACAAGCTGAGATCAGGAAGAAAATTTCCCCTTGTGGTATTATATTACACAATCACCCAGCCAGGTGCACTACGCCTGTTAAACACACACACACACACACACACACACACACACACACACACACTTGCCTCTTGGCTCCTTACTGGCCATCTTCAGAGCAGGATGTTGGGCCTTGTGTGCGGTAGCCTCATTCATTTGGCAAGTCCCTTTATTCTAAGATGGAAGGAAGTCTCTTTTTGCTTCTCCCTCTGTGTTGTGCTGAGCTTCAGATGCCTACAACTCCTTGTATCTCTCACTTTGTTGGAGATTTGAAATTGGGCTGAGTATACACAGACCCCCATGCACACACACGTACACCTGTCTTTCAGCAGCTTTCTGTAAACTCGCTTCCCCTTTCCTGGACTTCGCTTTAGTTTCTACACCACATCAAACTCACATGCAAGCCCAGAACATCAAAATGTTCCCAAGCGATAGTGGATCACCGCAGTCCCTGCAGGTGCCAGTCTCAAGTGGCTTGGAAGTCTTTTGGATGGGGAGGGAGAGGGGAGGGACCAAGACGGACCTTTTCGTCTCTCTTTTCCTCCTTTTTTGTAAGACTGGCTGTGTTGCCTCTTGTGCAGTAGGATAATTACCAGTGACTCCCAGGCCTGCTGCTTTTCCCCCTTTGCATCTCTATCTGCTATGGTGCAGTACTTCCTTCTGTCTCTATTATTAGCTTCCTCTGCTTTGCCATTCAGTTGCCCACCTCGCCTTGCTGCCCTTCTTATCTCCCTCCAGCACTTCTCCCTTCACCTCTGGAGAGGTATTTAGGGAGCCAGCTTTCATATGCCATGCATACGCGAATGTTCTTTTTCTTTATTAATACAAAATAATTTTGTTCCTCCTTCATCACATCATGCATTCAACCCATGTGCCCAAAATAGAAACCGTTCCCCTCCAGCGCACCCCGCCTGCCCTGTAAACCTTAAGAGCAGAATGTACTGAGGGGAGTTCATCCACAGCGCTGGGGGCTCTTCCACCCTGGATGTTGCCTGCTCATCTCCACACCATCTTCTTGCCTTCCTCTCTGCTTTTTGATTATTCTAGCCCAATCTTGTTCCTTCCCCAAATTACTATGTTAGTACTTTATTGTTCACCTTGGTTTGTTCATGTTGTAGTTCATTGTTTTCTTTTTCCCCTTAAGTTTTTCTTGCTCTTTTGGAGAAACATGGATATTCCTGTTCATTAGAGTTATATCAGTTTTCATTATCTGCATTTACTAAATGGACATAACTCTTTTTTTGGATATAACTATATTTTGTATGAAGCATACGTTTTAGAAATAAGGAAAGAAAAGTAGATTTTTGGAAGCTTTTAATATCGTAGTAATTCCAACTTTACAATAACTGAGAAATAGTTCATGTAATCTTAATGGAGTAGACCTTATAACTTATTCTTTGTAATTGATGTAGATATCACTTGGTTTGGGTGAGAAATCCAGTATAAGTGTACTAGTCTTTCAAATAGTGGTCTTGGAAACTAATTACTGCTGTAATACCAACACGTAGTAATTAATTTCCGAATGTTAAAATTTTTAATGTTTATGATGTGTTACTGTGTGGTGTTAGCCTATTAGAAATTAGAATTTTCTCCCTTTATCGAAGAGCTCATAATGTGTGCCGGGCTGTGTGTAAGTGGTGAAGCTGCATTTCTTTAAGTAGCCTTTCGTAGTCACACTTTACTGAGGCAGCTGTATGCTTGACCCTTTATTACTGCTCAGTTGTAAGGATTTTCAGTTAAAGCAGAGTGTCATCGACTATAAACTGCTGGTTCTGGGAGAAGATGGCAGGGGTGAGGAAGGCTGCTTGAGTCATTCTGTACCTTAGCAAGTGTCATTGCAGGAAGAGAGGGAAGCTCTCACTGTCCTAACAGCGATGGAGAGAAGAGTTAGGAAGAAGGCGTTTGGGATGAGGACAGACGCGTGTACTGGTTCCCTCTTGTAAATGAGAAGTAGCTCTAAACAGTTTTAATATGGTAGGTGAAGTAAGTATTTTAATTTTGAAACTTGCTTTGTAGGATACTTACAATATCCTTTTCTGGATTCTAATTATTTTTTATTTTTTTATTTTTTTAAAGAGAGAGCAGGAGAGAGAGAGAGAAAGAGGGAATCAATTTTATTTATCCATCTGGTTTTTGTTTCTCTGACACTTAGTTGCATATGTGGTGCTAGGGTTCGAACCCAGGTTCTTGCACATGCCAAGCAAGCTGACTGCTGAGCCTGCTCCAGCCCCTGGATTCTAATAATTCATAATAAAGAGCCATAAACATTTTATTAAAACCATGTTTCTTTTTTTGTTGTTGTTGTTGTTGTTGTTGTTTTTGAGAGTTGTGTGTGCAGGGATTGAGTTGTTCTTGCTTTTCCTTATCTGTCTTGCTCCTGAGAAGTAATGGAAAGAACCAGAACCATAAAATGGATGGTGGCTTTGTCCTTCATGGACAGGGCACCCCTCCCCCAACTCACATCCTGGTCAAAGAGGAGGAGTTGAGGAGGAGAGAGCCCACGATGATTTTTGTAAACTCGGTTTTAGCTTCCACTGTGATTCCAAAACAGGAAGGACTTACCAGCTTGGACTGGGGAATCCAGTGGGGTTTTGTTGGGTTAGATTGGGGTTCCAGGGGGCTGGAGCGGTGGTTTGGCGTGTACAGCGCTTGCCTGGCATGCGCAAGTACACAGGTTCAAACCCCAGCATCCACATACACAAGTAAGTGTCAGAGCAAGGAAGGCCATGTGAAAAACTCAATAAAAATTGATTCTTTCTGTCTCTCTCTTTCTCGCTGTCCTTCTCTTTTTTAAAAAAAAGAAAAAAAAAAAGAAATTGGGGTTCCAGTTCTTCTGCTCCTCAAGTACCAGGTCTGGGAACTTTTAAAGAGAGGCCCCAAAATGGCAGCCTTGTTTCTCTCACCTTTCATGAGACCTTGGGCTTCCTGTCACAACAGTAAACGATCATCACAAGTAGCAGCATGACATCTCTGCAGTCATTTCTGGCTGCTGTACACTTAATTCAGAAAGTACTCACGTCACGAGACTATAACAGGACTTACACATCAGTTTTGAGGAATTTCAGACCACGGCCCAACAGCCCAGCCAAGAGCCATCTAAGAACTAGAACTCAGGTCTTCTAGTTCTTACTAGCGTATTGATTTTTTGACTCAGTGGTTAGTTTTAATCAAGGCTGCATTTTCAAAATGGCAGAGCAGTTGCTCTCTAGTGAAGTGGAAGAACGAGGCTAATTTTCCATTGGCATGTATCTGTCATGTAAAGAAAGCCACAAGTCAGCAGCCCTGCATGCTTCATTTTTGGAGCTGATGTGGTTTTTTCTCTCTCTCTCTTTTTTTTTATTTCAAAATGAATTAAGGATGGCGAAGGAGGAAATTGACTGTATATATAACACCTCATCCTCCTGCCTTGTTGCCTGTACCCGGTTGGGCCATTTCAAGGCTCATTTAGGGTGACAGGTGAGTTCTCACCCCCTGGCTATTCTGTTCCTTCCATTGAAAAATAGGATCATAAGGTTGTTGATTTTACAGTGCTTTCTGACTCTGGGAAGGAACCAACTCCCAGCCTAACCCAAATCGCCTCTGAGATCCTATTAAACAGAAAATGCCCTGAACACCAGTATATGAAAATGCTTTTCTAGGATGAGCTGAAAGCATTTCATCCTCCAAATAAAATCTATCTACTCGCACTTAGATTGTTCAAAGGCAGATGGTAGGCAATTGAAACAGAGAGGCAAGCTGGCAAAAGGAAAAATAAAACCACAAATATCTGTACATGAAGGTGATCTACACTCCTGCCAACCCCCCTTCTAACTTCGTTAACACAACAGCGTAGCAATTAAGTAGCGTGGGAACTCAGACTCATATGGCTAATACAATTGTCCTCTGTTAATGGGGTGAAACAAAGCTTGCATATAATATACAGTGCTGTTCACCAAAATGCAGAGCTAAAAGAGAGTTTAAGAGGTAATCAGTAGCATAGCCCATAAACCATGCTACCCATAGCGGACAGCTACCTTATTGAAATCTCACCATGTTAACAGTGGGGTCACTGGTATGAAATGCTACACAGTTACCAAGTCTTTGAAAAGGAATCACACTGATATTGAGGTTCAGATTGGTAGTAAAATACCCTTGGGTTGGCGAAGGAAGGTGGTGAACAGAACATTGGAAAAGTCCAGAGCAATTGCTTTGTGGTAAACCCCACATTAAGCTAGGAGCAAAAATCATTGACATCTGACTCCTGCAGGAAGGCCAGTGATAAAGGAGACCTCAGCATTGACTCAGCCTCTTCACCCACTGGAGGACTTTCCAGACTCTGAGACTTGGCGTTTCTCATTAACCTTGAACTTGGTCATCTAGTGACAGAAGGGAAAGGGATAGCTGGGTACTCCTGTGGCTGCTCTCACAGCAGGCCTTTTGTGGCACTGATGGTGCCAAGCTGCAGTGCTCTGGGGGGTAGTGAATGAGGGTGTTGATCCAGACTGCGGAAGGGGCAGCTCTGGGAGCAGGTGGGAGTGGTGAAGGAGGAGGGGATTTGGTGGGGCAGGATGTGGGATGAGTTTGCTGGGAAACAATCTGGGGATGTCCGTGAGGAAGATCTAGATGACTGTTGAGAGTAGGCTGATGTAAGAATCAGGAACTCAGACTGCAAGCTGGAATGAAAGAAAGGAGGTCTTTTTGTCAAAGGGAAGTTACTGTAAGGATATCAAGCCTGTTGCCCAAGTGGCTGAGAAGAGACCACGAAAGAAAGAGTTCTGTATGTCAGGGCCATTAGAATCTAGTCTTTTTAGTCATACAAAATTGAAATGTGAAGTGTCCAAGGGATCCGTTCCTGCAGAAATTATTTTCCCCACCAGGTTCTCCAAATTTTATAGCTGTAGCTGTCCTAAATACATCAGTTTATCTCCTATGTCAGTGAGATCGTCTCATTTCATTGCTGTGTTCCATGTGTTCCATTTTCAATTGTTTTCTTGCTTAATGGTCCTATATTTGATCTTGGTTAGATATTGCCAGTGACTATTGTTAGAACGACCCTTTTCCTTTCCCCAGCCCAGTCAGGCTCAGTGCCAGGGTCTCCAAACTGGGATTTGGCGTTGATTCACGGCTGCGATGAGGGGGTGCAGTTACAAAGCTTGGGAATGGAATGACTGTTTTATGGAATTTGCTCAGAGCAGGTGTAGTTTTCATTTCTCTGCCAATGCAAATATATCCCAGAGAATGTGTCTTTAGTCAGAATGGCCTCCACACTACCCTTCTTTAAAAGGCACAAACGATGTTGCATATTTGACACAAGAGTTGACTTTTACCTTGGGGACCGGCAGACCACCCCAGCAAACACAATGCACGGAACCCAGCGAACAATAAAGAGCCCCGAGCTCGCGTGGCCAAGTCATTAGCTTCCTTCCTTTTTCGTCTTGATTTTTGGGAAGTTCTCGCATGTTAGTTCCATAGGCCACGGGACATAGCAATATAAAATGCCAGAGGATGTTCAGATGGGTGTGTAGAGGAAGAGGGAAAGCAGGAATTCTGGGCCAGGGAGCAGATGGCCGGTCGGTGACCTAGGAAGGAAAGCTGAGGCTTTTAAAATAAAGAAGCCATTTTTCATTTCACAGTGAAAATGAGGAATACCTTGCTCCAAGTTGGAGAATTCCAAAAGCGGTCCTAGAGTGACTGCCCTCGAGGGTTTAATGTCCTATAATATGATGTTTTTAACTCAGGGAGGATATGTGAAAAATAGCCCAGGATGACATAAACACCCCTGTTCACTCTCTGTGACCCTGCTCAACTGTGCATTATGGCTCAGGACCTAGTAGGGTTTTAGGTTTGTTTTTGATATTTTCCCCATGATGATCTGGTTGTGCAACCCTGCATTGGAGAGCCTGCTGCTTCCTGCTTCCAGGAGAGCATGCCTGCAGGGTGAGACTGGGCAGGGAGGAGATGGTCTACTGCCTCTCTTTTGCCTCACTGGGTGCAGAGGCCCCTGGTGCTCAGGAATACTTTGAGTCTGTCTGGATCCACTCAATCCCTACATCTGTAAGGGATGAAGGGGAACCTGGTGGTAATCTGAGGAGAGCCATAGCCCTTCTAACACTGGGGAAAACCTGCCATGCACCAGTCCCTCCCCCCAGTCAGCAGTAGAGGGCAGCCAGGCCTTCCCTCAGCCCCCTGGGATGGGCTTTGGTCTTTTGCATGCATATATTTATAAATAGTTGTAGACCTCACAGTAGTCACAGGAGGGAGCCTAGCTCTCCAGTCTAAAACTTTATTACCAACCTGAGCAAGAACGATCAGATTTTTTAAAAAAGGTATTCTGTAGTCCCCAAACACCTGCAGCTTCCAGGTGTTTTTACATTGATCTCAGAATTTCCCAGAAAACATTCCTTGAGGACCTTGTAGACATCATCCTTTATATAATTAAAAGTATTGTGTATTACTGAGTGTGGGTATTTATACATGTCACTCTTTCTAAAAATGTACTCTTTGGGGCTGGAGTGGTGGCTCAGTGATTGCAGCGCTTGCCTGGCATGCACTAGGATGTGGGTTCAAACCCCAGCACCACGTACATAACAAAGTGTCAGAGAATGAAAGTCACACGAAACACTAAATAAAATTGATTCTTTCTCACTGGCCCTCTCTCTCTTTGAAAAAAAGACATGTACTTTTTCAGACATCATGATGTATTTTTTTGAAGTTATTGTTAGCACATTGTAGACATCAAAGAAATGTTAATTTGAAGTAAGGCATAGTATTCCTCTGCCCATCTCTGAAATGAGTAGTTAAGGAGGAGCTGCAGCAACCTGGAAATGGTTAATTGAAATGCTGTAAAGAAGGCCAGTTGAAGGGTCGCCACTCTCTCTTCATGCCGTGTTTCTCACCACAGTCTCTGGCTGTGTTCGCGTCACGTTCCTCGTAAGTTTGGAATGGGCCCAGGCTGGGCAATGCCTTTGGAAATGACAAATAGCCATTAGGGACTGGAGTTGCCAAGCCAGGTGATGAGATGGGGTGCATGAGCTTGGTGCCTTTTTCTTGGTCCACTCTCAGCTTCCAAATGCAGAGGCTAGAGAGAGGCACAGTTCAGCCTGCCTCTCCCTCTCCCCAGGCCGTGTCATCATGCTGTCCCAGACTGCTGGTGCCTTCACTGATTCCTTGTTCAACGTGAGTGAAAGCCCAGGGAGCCATGACAAGGCTACAGGTCCTTGGGGACCTGGTTCTGCTTACCTCTCTGGCTCTGTCTTTTACCTCTTTACCTGGGATGAAAACCAACTCACAGCATTCCACAAAGGTACCATCTTTTTCTGTGTGGGTCCTCCTTGCACAATCCATTCTTTGAAACAACCCTGTTTTTTTCTTCTAACTGACCACTAACCGTCAGGTCTTATCTCCCAGGATCTTCTCTTGGACTTTCCATGCCTGGATGTGATGTTCCTCTTAAGTGCTCTTTTGAGACCCATTTTAAAGCTTCTCTCACATTATCTTGTAATTGCTTGTCATATCCATCACTTGACTGCAAGCTCATTATGTCAAGGCCCCTCTTGGGTGCGTGCTTACGGTCATAGTGTAAGGCATAGGATTGGTGCTCCATAAATATTTGTTGAATGAAGGAGCCTATTGAAAACAGAATATGAACACATTATGTCTGGGTTTGGCTCAGCTTTTTTTTTTTCTTTTTAAAGAGAGAGATGGAAAATGAGAGAGAAAGAGAGCCAATTTTATTTTATTTAGTTTTTCATGTGGCTTTCATTGCTCCAACAGTTAATTTGTGTACATGCCGCTGGAATTCGAACCCACATCCTCGCACATGCCAGGCAGGTGCCATAACCTCTGAGCTACCGCTCCAGCCCTCAGCTCAGCTTTTGATGCTCTTCTGAGCCTTCTTATCAGTCCCTGAGACTCTGGAGGACTATTAACTAAATAAAAGGCATGTCTACTGTATTGTCAGATGTAGCCAAGTTGTTAGATATGTGCTTATGTAGGGAGAACAATGTGGAGTTTTAAATTTTAAGTTGTGAATTCAGAACCTTGAATTGTACATAAACTACAATGGTGTGGTTTTTAAAATTGAGTGTCTATTTATTGTGAACTCCTAACCAAATCAAATAAAGGAAGGTCTTATCATTTGCTTCTCCCTACAAGGACACTGGCTCTCTGGATATTCCTGTAAGACAGGAAAAGTGATCACAGATTAATTCCAATTTCTGTCTCTGAAAAAGGAGAGGAAGATAGATGGGCCTGGCTTTGTGATGAACTTTTCCTCTTTCTCTCTGCCACTAATTACAAATCTCAGTAGAGCTGCCACTGAGAATCCAATTTATTTCCTGGTTCTGAGTAATAGAACATAGATAACACATGGATCTAGATTTTTTGGATACATACATGTGTATACTCATCCACTCTGCCTCTGACCTGACTCGATGGCTTGACTTGCAGACCAATTTCTTGAGCCAATGAGTACCTCTGTTTATGTTTATCTGAATCTTTCTTGGTTAGTTTATTAGAATGTGGCTAAAAGAACACGGGGTGTGTTGTCCAGTAGCTTGGAATAATTAAACAGATACTTAGTGAGCACCTCTGATGTGCTAGATATTTTTGGAATCACCAAGATAAAGAAGTCAGGGCCTCTGATTCAAGAGGCTTGATGTGTAGTGAGGTCAGCCTAGTGCCATTTGCTCTGTAACTTTGGGGGACAAATCATGTAACCACTTTAAACTTCCTGGTTCTTATGAGAATCGTAACACTTTCATAGTGTTGCTATGAGGATAATAATACCTACTTCAAGGAGTGGCAGAGAGCATCTCCTGTGATGTCTGTCATATGCCACCTGGCAAACACCTGTTCATCCTTGAACACCTATCAGGGTGGTCTCCTCAGCTCACCATCCAGAGAGGCATGGTAAATGCTCTCCTGATATACTCTCTGATATGACACTGCCCATCTTGCTTGTTCTGCTTTGGTTCCTGTACCTGTGCCAGGCTCTTCTGGATGGAGAACCATGTTGTACCCTCTCTGTAATCCCCAGGCTCAGCACCGTGTCCAGAACAGAGCGCATGATAATGTGTTTGTCACTGAAATAAAGAATAAGGGTTAGGAATGACCAAGTACTCTACCTGTCACATCATTATTATAAACACTTTGGGCAAGAACACAGAAACAAAAGGCAGAGTGCACTGGGGCCCTAGAGATCATAGGAGGCCCTGAAATACCTAATTCCAATTTTAAGGTTGCAGATGTGCACCACATGTTTGTCATAGATGCTGACCTAATGCCTAAGGTAAGGAAATCTCTTGAGGGCGGAGAAGTCATCTGTAAGTTTATAGAGGCCAACCAGTAGCTTCCCACTAATTCATCTGGGTGGTTAGTAATAGCAGGCTCACTGTCATGATTTTATGTTGTTTTCTATGTCTCACATGGTAGCAGTTCCTTCTTCCCGCTGATTTTCTCTCCCCTCTGCAGAAAGAAATGTTGCAAGATGAATCACCACCTTTTCCACACTGGCCATACCTCCCCTGCCCTTGTCTATTTAGAGAATTAATATGAATTATTGTATTAGTAGGGTTTTCCAGCTAAATAGAACCAATAGGAGGTATTTCATGCATTTGTTTGTTATTCATTCATTGATTATGAGGAATTGACTCATATGACTATGGAGGCTGAGAAGTCCCTTGATCTGTCATCTGTAAGCTGAAGACCTGGGAAAGCCAGTGTTATAGTTTAGTCAGAGTTCAAAGGTCAGAGAACCAGAGTAGCTGATAGTGTAATCTCCAGTCTTGGGACTGGGGAAGGTGAGAGGAGGTGTCCCAGTGCAAGCTGTGAGGCAGGAGAAAAAGAGGTGACTGATGGATCACTCCTTTTTCTGCCTCTTGTTCTACCCAGGCCCTCTGGTGATTGGATGATTCCTACCCACACTGGGGAGGGCGATCTACTTGAAATACCCTCACAGACACATCCAGAAATAACATTTAATCTGAGCACCCCATGATTCAGTCAAGATGACGTATAAAATTAACCATCACAATTATTAATAACATGTGTCCAAAAGAATATTCTTGTGTGTGTGTGTGTTTGTGTGTGTGTGCAAAATCTTTAACACAATCTGAAAGTATCGGGAATAAGAGGTAAACTCTTAGGGAAAGGATCATGTCTCAAAGGATCAGTTTTTCTCTTTATCTACCTCTTTCATTCTCCGTGTTGAAATAAAAGGCTGATAGTTGGGAGCACATAGCTACTCTCTGCAATTATGTAGTGTTCCAAGTAGAGAGAGTTCTTAGTGCTTGATAAATGAGTGAACGAATGGTTGCATTTTTGAGGAAGAACTTGCCTTCTTGGGTGCAGCTTCCTGATTCTTCTTTTCACGCATTCTCTTTGTGTCCTTCCCTGGTTTCTGCAGACTGGGGGACGGAGTGATCTCTTCCACCCTTCTTGCTGGACTTGCCACACAGTTCATGTATATCATGTTAGATGGTCTTGATGCTTCTTCAAATGCTTTTTAAAATGGGACCATCGTGGGACCTGGCTGTGTTTATTCTTGTCACTCTTTCCTTTTCCTCTCCTCCCACAGGGAATTGGCACATTTAGAAAGAGTCTGCACCACTTGACGATTTGTGCCTTTTGTAGACCTTGTGTCCGAAGGGAGCAGCACAGTTCTTAGCTTCCAGACATGCTTGCTTGAGGCTCCATGAGCCATCTGGGAGAGTGACTATTCTGTTGGTGTTGTTACTATGGCACTCGGTGTCACACACACCTTCTCCCTCCGTTACTCTTCTCAAGTTTAGTAATACCTTTTCACTAATTCCATTGTAGTATGGTATCATGGTGTGGCGAGCCCAGTGTGACTAGGAATTGGGACTGGCTGTGTCTCTAGGACACTTTCCATTCCTGGCTAGTGGTTTTTATCCTTGGTGTAGGTTCAGACATCCTAGCCTTATAGTCCTTTGGCTACAAGAGCATTTGATCTCTGAATACTAGAAGGATTCAGGTAGGGTTCCAATCTTTCATACCTTATCCTTCCAGGAACATTTCAGTTAGCTCACTGAGTGAGGATTCAAAAAATCCTGCATTCCCATGACAGCCAAAGGGAACCTTGTTGGCTCCTTCAGATAGAAGCTGCTGGAAACAAAAAACTTAATAGTTTTGTACTTTGTCAGTATCTCTGTATGCAAGAATATGTAACAGTGATTCCCTCTAATATGTAAAACCATGTTGAACAAATAAAAAAAAGCTTATAGTTTTGGGGGCAATCCATTTATTTCAGGTCTACTGATAAGAAACTAAAAACCAAATTGCAAAGTGGAGTCATGTATAGCATTTAATATTACCACCGCTTACTTTTTTCCTATATTCTAGCTGTTTCTGATGGTGAGGTGTTTTGCTTTTTCTGTTTTTGACCAAGAACCCCTTCCCCCTTGGTGATGGCACGGTCACTGACTTTGTCCTTAAAGGTCCGTAGTACAAGTTGAGCTGGGACAGGGAATGCATGATGGGTAGCTCTTCTGTGGTTGGCCCAGTTCCAACATACTGGTTTTCTTACAGCTAGGGATTAATTCCCTCCATTGAAGACTTGTGAGGGGAAGAACGATAGCAAAGAGTTTGTTAAATGATGAACTGTCCCTGTTTCGCCTTCCCTCAGCAAAGTGATCTGCTTGGAACTAATTAGAGCATTTCCCCAATGGTGTGGATGATCTACTTCTCCTCCTGCTGTAATTTGAACACTCCTGTGGTCTCTCAGACAGCCTTGCCACGTGGCAGGAACCACCGGCCACATGAGCCACCCATTTCTCCATCTTCTTCACCCGTCTCCTTCTCATAGAAGAAAGTTGGTGGGCTCCTTCCTTCTTAAAGCTCAAACTTTTTGTCCCAGGTTTGTTTGAGGGATTTGCTCTTCCATGAATATCCCTTACTCCTTCCTTCTCCTTAGATTTTTTTTTTTTTTTTTAAACTTCTTCCTTCCACTCTTAAAGCTGGGGATGTAACGCAGTGGTGGAGGACTTGCCTCACATGCATCAAGTCCTGGGTTTGATCCTCTGTTGCAAAACAAAAATAAAACCAAAACAACTTTTTTGCTTTTGGATTCCAGGGCAGATGAAGAAAATATGCACATATGGGTAGTTAGGACAGTACTGGTGATTAAACCCAGGGCTTCATACAGGCTAAGAAAGTGCTCTACCACTGAGCAGTATCCCCAGCCCAAAGATGACCTCTTTTTATGAAAGCCTGCTGGGACAGAACCTTTCCTCTGCAGGGCACTGAGTCTAGACCTGATTGCTTCCTAATATGGCTGGCCTAGTGCCACTTGGGTAGAGAGGCTAAGGACTGTCATGCTGTAAGCTACCTGCATCTGGGTTCCATAGCCACTTGAACACTATAAAGGTTGTTAAGTTTCTTTGTTTTTCAGGTGATTTTTGTTTAGCTCATATGGTCAATGACAGGCCTAGCCCACTTTTTCCTTTTCTTATAATCTTAAGGATTTAGGTTCTGTGGCTTTTGGTAAGCATTTTCATAAAGTTGGCTATTTACACTTTACAGTAAATTTCATGTCCCTATGTGCTGAGGTTCCTGGTACTTTTTTTGTTTGCATGTATCATGAACCACAAAAGTCCAGTGACTCTCATGAGATATTGCAGAAAATTAGGAGGTCGGACTGAAGTTAGGAACGAGAGTTCCTCACTGTAAGTGTGATTCTCACTCTCACCACTGGCTAAGGACATCAGACCATGAGGAAATCTGAGTTATTTTTGTTTACACGTTTAATTGTCAAGGCTAATTCTTTTTATTTAAACTATCATGCAACTAAGATGGAACAACAGAAGCAAGAAGAGCTTTGTTAAGGGAATATGCCCATTCTTTTTTTATGGCCCCTGACTGTGGTCAGTGTTGGATGGTGATGTAGACATCACGAGACGGTTACTTTCCCACTCACGTATACTACGGAAGCCAGGACTGCGAGGCAGGAAGGGGACATCATCATCTCAGGACTTCTTTTGAAGTCTGGCTGAGTGCTTCTGTGACCCCCATATCTTCAGAAACTAAGAGCAGACTGCACTGAGAGCAGCGTGTACGCTTGAGTTTAGTTTGTTTTCCTGGGAATGTCAGCAGACTCTATAAACAGAAATAGATTGCTCCAAGAAAAATTCCCAAGCCAGTTGTTGTTACTTTTTTTCTTATCCTACCTTTTTTCTTGCTGGAATATGTCATATTATACACTTCTTAAAATTGCCTCCCTACCTTTTCTGTGTAGCCCCTGACCTTTTTAAACACTGTCATTAAATTAATTGATATTTAATTCAACAGATATGTATTGCTACACAGATAGAGATTAGGGTGGCCACTTGTCACAGATGCTGACAGCCCAGTCACAAGTGAGGCAAGCCTGTTGGTCCTGCGTGTAAGAATGTTCAGAAGCAGTGTGACCAATTAATTTTACTGTTCTCTTTTCATGTTTACACATGATGAATATAAATATCATGTGTACACCTAACAATTCTTGCAGTAAATACAAAATAATTATAAAGTGGGCCTTTGGGGCTGGAGCAGTGGCTCGGCGGTTACGGCGCTTGCCTGGCAGGTGTGAGTACGCGGGTTCGAATCCCAGCACCCACGTACACAACTAAGTGTCAGAGCAACAAAAGCCACGTGAAAAACTGGATAAAATTGATTCTTTCTCTCTCTCTCTCTCACTGTCTCTCTCTTTTTTTAAAAAAAAAGTGGGCCTTTTTCTTAGTAGCAGATAAATCATTGCCTCTCATAATCTATGGCTTCTGATTTATGGCAATTTTTAAACTGTTGCTAATTTCGTAGACCAACGAGCATCTATCCTTAGTTAACTTTTTAAAAAATTCTCTATGATTTCTTTCCTTTGATAGTTTGCTTATGAAGTCTTTCTGAACCCTAAAATCAAATTATTAGGTATAAGAAGTATTGCCTGTTTTTATTTTCCATTCAAGTTTAAGATTTTTATTATGTAAATTTCCATGCATATTATAAGCAATGAGAACAGTACAATGAACTTTATATACTCATCAGTTAGCTTCAACAATTATCAATTTATGACTAATCTTGTTCGGTCCGTCCATACCTCTCACCCCTGCCCCATCCATCCTGTTATTTTTAAGTACTGTATAAATTCCTCATAATTTCATCTGTAGGCCAAATATGTCTAATTAATACCTACAGTTCAAATGCATCGTTTGTGTACTGAGGATACAACCTACATAAGTAAAGTTATATAAATTCCAGTACCTAAGAACCAATATTCTGGTTTGAGAAAACAGATAAACAAACCAACTGAAATATAATCAAGATAATTTGTGCTAATAGTCAGGGCTCTTAAAGAACACAGTGGGTTATGTGAGACCAGGACAAGGGTGGGGCTTTTCCAGGTAAGGTGGTTTGGGAAGCCCTGGGGAGGTGACTGTGCTCGGAGTTTAGTGTGTGTCTGCCACCACTCCCTCTGGAAAAAACAGGAAAGAACAAAGTTTCACTGTTAAGGCTGGCTTTTTTTTTTTTTTTTTTAAAACAGGGAGACTAGAAAGGGCCATCTAGAATACACTGATACTGAACTTTGTGATAATTCTTGGTTGATTCGTTTATCCGTTATGCTTAATTACCCTTGAACATTGCAGGAAAAAATGAAACTGAAAATTCAGGCTGTTTAAAGACCCTTTGAAATATACAAGTCTCTCAGGGCACAGACCCTTATCTGTCTGTGATAATGGAGTTCTAATTTCTGCCAGACAGGTTCCTTTCTGAGATTTAGGGCACTTCCTGATTGTTTCTGGGAAAATAAAAGTGACAAACTTTTTTTTTTTTAATTTTTGACTTTTTAATACTTCTTCCCTCTCTAGATGAAAACCAGGAAGTGGGAAACAAGTATATAAAAGCCAACAGCATGTTTGTGCACGCCCCCTGAGGTGTTTTCCCTCATACATATGAATATATATGTGGGCGAAAGGAGGAAAACAATACACAGAGGAGGTAGTCCTTATCAAATGTCACCTAAATATCTTAGCAAATCACAATTCATTCTTATCTAAACCTTTTCTTTAATAAAGATAGAATGGGGCATTACGTTCACGTAATTGAACAATAGATGATTCCAACCTTTTTCTTCTCAGCCATTAAAAGAAGAATGTGAAAGACTTTAAAAACAGAGTGTCAGCCTTGCCTCAAACACAGCCAGCCAGCGAGACTAAACATTCCTAGACACGGCGTGTAGTCCTCGGTGGATATTGATTCACATGTTTCCTTTTTGTAAGAGAATCTTCATGATTCGTACTCACCGTGGAGTTTAACCCAGAGTAAAATCCCATTGTGTTATAAGACGGTTTAAAACATTGTCTTCCGGCGCTCCCGAGGAAAGGTGCTGTTTTTGTAGTTTTTAAAGTTCTTCTTTCTCATTTGTCTTCTTGATCTGCCAGACATCAGAGCCCTGTGTTCCCCAGGAATGACTGGATTTTTCTTCCTAGTAGGAGGGTAAGAATTACAGTGGATTCAGTTCGTGTTCATTTACTCAACCGCTCTTCTGGGCCCTGGAGCTCTCCAAGGCAAACCGGGAGATTATTGTTTACATCTGTCAGAAATGCACCATTCTCTCTTTTATGAGCTTCCTGTCCTTCAGAGACCATTTTGCACACCTTGATTGTCAGAAGGGGTCTGGATTATTATTGAAGTGGCACAGAGATTGCACATCAACAACTTGTCTACTGAATCATAGTGCTTTGTGGTTCTTAAAATTTGTTTTCTTGACATTACTTTTTTTAAAATAAGAAAATCCATTTAATCAAGATTACTGAGTATGACAAATCAGTACATGAAGTGAATATGATGTATCACACATCTGCTTGGAGTAGAGCTTTGTTGAGTATTGTATGTCGTTGTTAAATAGCAAGCATTTGTTGTGTTCCTGCTTTTAAGACACTTTCAAGCATTGTAGAGAAAGAAAAGCACATACGCTGTGGCCGGTGTCTTTAGGGAACTTATAGCCTACTTGAGTAAGATGCAGGAAGATACCTGACAGCACAGAGCGTAGGTGATCAATGCCAAATGCAAATGCGTACCAAAGAACTTCAAAAGAGGGAGAGAGGGGCTTGAGTTCAAACCCCAGCACCACGCACACAACCAAGTCTCGGAGCAATGAAAGCCACATGAAAACTAAATAAAAATTGTTTCTCTCTCTCTCACTGTCCCTCTCTCTTAAAAAAAAAAAAAGAGGGAGAGAGTTCATTGTGAATTAGAATAATAATAATTGCAGTGACAGCAGCCAACTTCTATTGAGAGCTTGCCATGTGCCAAATACTGATCAAGTGTTTTATAGGTTTTTCCTCATTTAATCTTCATATCAACTGTGTAAGGTAAGTATTTCTAGTCTTCCTGTTTACAGAAATCTGAGCAAGATCAGCTACTGGCCCAAGTTCACGCACCACGGAAATGGTGGCACCTCTGTTAGGTTCTGAGCTGCCTGACTCCGACTGTGGCCAGACCCATCTTCTCATCCACACCAGGGTGGTCGAGGAAAACTTTTTTTTTTTAAAGAGAGAGGGACAATGAGAGAGAGGGAGAGAAAGAGAGAAACAATTTTTATTTAGTTTTTCATGTGGCCTTCGTTGCTCTGAGACTTCCTTGCATATGTGGTGCTGGGGTTTGAACTCACATACTCCCACATGCTGGGCAAGCGCTTTAACCGCCAAGCCACTGCTCCAGTGCCATCAAGGAAAATTTGATTGAAGGGGAAACCTTTTGGAGGAAAGGAAGCAGACACCTCAAATAAGAGGCTGCTGTATACAGGGAAAGAGTGAAAGATGAGGCTTTGGGGTTTGTTTAAAGGGTCTTGGTGCAGGTGCCAGCATGTGATGTGATCCAGGAAGCAGTTGGAGGTGGGTGCCCACAGGAACTTTGGGTGGATTGCAGGGCAGCCCCTTGAGCCCAAGGTCTTTCTGGTCATTTCTGCGTTAGTCTTCAAGAATTCTTTTATTTTTTCTTTGGCCCTTTCTCCCTTGGCCTTGAGGAATCAATAACTACCAAATCTCAGTCATCAGAGAGTAGGAGCTTACCGTCCCCCTGGTGATCTACTGGATTTCCCAACAATTCCATGAGCCTCTGCTGTCACCCTGGATGACAGAAGGTAGAGCCATCTGGTTGTTACCACCTCCCTTTATGCTTCTCTGGATTGAGGCTGAAAAACCCACATTTTTGGGCAACCCTGGGTACCCAGGTGGAGAGTGGTGGTGTGTGGAGAGTAGTCCAGGATACCCTAGTCCCAGCTCCTCTTGAGGTTCAGCCTTGGGTCTCCCACAGGCCAATTAGAGGATCTTTGTGATCATCTGGTCAAGTCTGGGTGTATTTAGACAAGATTAGAGGAGCAACCACAATTCTCTCCTTCATGGTGATGGATCTGGAGTTTAAACACTGGCTCTGAAATAAAGTGTAAATGCTGGTGGCCCAAAGAAGCCAACTAAGCTTAACTTTAAATGACACGGGGCTCCTGAAAATATAGGAAGAACTAGGAATAAAGGTCATCATGGCACCCAAACTCTTTTTAGATAAAGAAAACATGTGATTAAGAAATGTTTGGCAAGATCTCACCAAGATTATTTACTGGGAAGGAGGCCCCAGGACTTAGCCAGGCAGGGGAAACGGAGGGAGTTTGATAGGACTGTGAAAGGAGCACGTTTTGCAGTGTGGAAGTGGACTGAAGTTAGGTGTCTGTGGAAGGGGCATCACCATAACACAGATGATGCTAAGAGGACCCAGAATAAGCAGAGGAAGGGATCTGCTGGAAACTATAGAGACCTGGGCGGAGGTAGGGAGGGTAGGACCCAAATGTGAACTCTGCTCCTTAGTGATGCTTTGAGTATGTAATGACAGCACACAGTGCACTTAATTGCTTTTTAATTGAATTTTAAACCATAGCTAGCTCTTTCCCAGTTTTATCCAGAAGGAAAACTTAATTTGCTATCATCCTGACTTAAAAAGTCCACAGTTATGCTAAAGGGCAAGCTTAGGAGAACAGATAAAATTTGCCTGTCTGGTTTCAACATTTGACTACCCAGCTTTTTCTAAAATTAAAAAAAAAAATTAAGCTGGCGTCAACTGCCAGTTTCATGCTGGGGGCGTGGCTTGAGGCTGTTGGGAGAAGTGGGAGCTCATTGCCAGCCTTGAGTTTGTGGACCTTGGATGTGTTTCAGCACTCAGGCAGACCGCGCTTCCCTCTGGGCGGGTTCTCTCCAGTCTGTCACCCCCTCGGGGAGTCTCTCCCCTCCTCCTCCTCCTTGTCTTTTCCTCCGACGTCTGCTGCACGCCCTCTTCATGACACCCAGTCCATGCTTGTCTGCTTAGTGCAACTTCTGGAAGAAGATAGAACTGCTTGATTTCTATGTGCAAATACAAGTGAGCACATACTGGTATTCTTTTTTTTTTCATTTTTTTTATTTTTGAAAAACCATACAAGTTTTTAACATTATAATATAAAATGTGTATAGTTTCTGGATATTGGATTTACCCCCAGGAATGCCCCCCAGTTACCCACCCTTATCCCTCCCTTCCCTTACCCATAAAATCTCTAAAAAAGTATTATGTTGTATGACATTACATATCTGGATTCAACACATGATAATAGACCACCTTTCTCAATGGCCAGGGTCTAGCTCCATCCTCCACAGATGAGTGGAGATGTTCGACCTTTGGTTCTCTGGGTTATGCTGATTTCACTCAGCATAATTTCTTCCATAGCCATCCATTTACCTTCAAAGGCTGCAATATCATTGTTTCCAATTGCTGTGTAAAATTCCATGGTATATATGTACCACAGTTTTTGGACCCATTCATCCAGTGAGGGACATCTGGGTTGTTTCCATAATTTAGCTATTGTAAATTGAGCTGCTATGAACATAGATATTGCTGTGTCACTGTAATGTGCTGATTCTAAATCCCCTGGAAGAATACCCAGGAGAGGAATAGCAGGATCATATGGTGGGCTTATCCCTAGTTTTTTGAGGATTCTCCACACTGCTTTCCAGAGGGGCTGTACCAGTCTGCAGCTCCACCAACAGTGTGTTAGTGTCCCTATCTCTCCACAGCCCCTCCAGCATCTATTATTGTTTATTTTCTTCATTTTTGCCGTTCTGACTGGCATGAGGTGATATCTTAATGTGGTTTTCATTTGCATTTCTCTGATTACTAGTGATTTAGAGCACTTTCTCATGTATTCATTGGCTTGATCAATGTCCTCTGTTGAGAAGTTTCTATTTAGCTCTTTGGCCCATTTATTTATTGGGCTTTTTGTGTTTTTGTAGTTGAGATTTTTGAGGATTTTGTAGATTCTGGATATGAGACTCCTGTCAGAGTAATCATAGCCCATGATTCTCTCCATTTCTGTAGGAAACCTCTTGACTCTTTTGATTGTTTCCTTGGCAGCACAGAAGCTTTTTAGCTTTATGGCATCACATTCACTGATTTTTGACTGATATTCTTGCCAGAGAAGCTCCACATGCTCAGTGCCATGAATTTATGATGAAGTTTGAAAACGGTCAGAATATTTGAAGATGAGATTAATGCTGGGCCCAGAGTGCTCTGTGTTGCTGAAGCAACTTGAGTGTATCTGGTGCAATCCAGAGCTTGGTTCCCCCTGAAAACTGCAAGAGGAACAGGGTGGCTCCTCAGAGCACACTGGGGAGAGCGGTGAAGGTGCAATGTCTTGCCTCCCTTCAGTTGGTTATCTAGACACAGGCTGGTGGAATGTGTCTGTGTCATAAGTTGTCCTCTGTCCCTCTTCACTCCCTACAGGACACTTCCGTATTTTGTGTGATTCAGGCATCATATTATAATTTTCCTATAAATTTGTTTTTTTTTTGTTTTATTTTCAAAATTGGACTTTATTTGCAAAGAATCGTCTTGGTCATAATCCTTCATGACACATTATCTTCATATTTTTATTTATTTATTTATTTATTTATTTTTAGAAAGAGGGGACAGTGAGAGAGAGCGAAAGAGAGAAGCAATTTTTATTTAGTTTTTCATGTGACTTTCATTCCTCCGAGACTTCTTTGTGTACATGGGTGCTGGGGTTTGAACTCGTGTACTTGCGCATGCCAGGCAAGCGTGTAACCACTGAGCCACCACTCCAGCCCCGATTTTTACTTATTTAAACTACATGATCAGCGAGTTTCTCATCTGCTCTAATGCACAGTCATCAACAAGGAGGTTTATAAACAGTGGCGGTCGATCTCTCTCACTTCTGGAGGCTGGAAATTTGAGATCAGGTGCCACATAGTTGAGCCTTCCTCTGGGTTGCAGGCTGCCTCTTTTTGGAGTTTCCTCGTGGCTGGAGTTCCCTTTTTAAAGGCACTAATCCCATACACAGAGGCTCCATTCTCAAGACCTAATTGCCTATTACCATCACATTAGCGACTAGAATTTGAAGAGCATGCTTTTGGGGGTCAAAAGCATTTGTTCTGTCGCTGCAACTGTAAACCCATCCTCAAAACTTAATCTAAGGCCTTTTAAATAACTGACCAGAGGGTGGCCATCCCCACACCTTCCTTCCCCTGCCCAAGAAGACCCTCACTTGAATCCTATGTGTATCTCCTCTTCTACCTCTTATATATTTTTTTCACCTATATATAGTCCAAAAATAGCATAAAAACATAAGACATAAAAAGTATGCTTTGGTACAATATACATTTAATTTTAGTTGCATTTAAACTTTATAAAAGTACATCAGACCATAAATATCTATTAGGATTTATTTTAAATTTTTTATTAGTGCATTATAGTTATACATAACAGTGGGATTCATTTTGACATAATTATACATACTTAGAATATATGATTTGCATCATTTCAGTCCCCATCGTTCCTTTTTCCTGCCTGTCTTACCTCCCTCTGTTCTCCCTCTCCTCTACTGGTCTTCCTTCTATTTAGTTATTATTTTTGAAATGGGTGCTTTATAGATACACATAAGGTGGCATTCACCGTGGCACATTCATATACGTACATAGCAGGGTTGGGTTAATTTCATTCTGCAGTTCCTCCCTTTTCCTGTCCTCCTTCCCTGCCCCTCAGTCCCTTTCATCTACTCATTTCCTTTCTGTTTTCATGGGATCCCCTCCTGCCCTTTTTTCACTGTTGTTTTGCTCTACTTTCCTCATATGAGAGAAAACATTTGAATGTTGACTTTCTGAGTCTGGCGTACTTCATTTAGCGTGATATTCTGTAGTTCCATCCATATATCAGCAAATGACATAATTTAATTCTTTATGGCTGAGTAAACTCCTTTGTGTATATACACCACATTTTCTTTATCCATTCATCTGTTGATAGGCACCTAGGATGGCTCTGTAACTTGGCTGTTGTGAATTGAGCTGCTGTAAACATGGATGGCCTGTATCACTGTAGTATGCTGATTTTAATTCTTTTTGATAAATATCAAGGAGTGGGATAGCTGTGTCATATGGTGATTCTATTCCTAGTTTTTTGAGGCTATTCCATACTTCTTTCCAAAATGGTTGAACCAATTTGCAGTTCTTTTCCCCCCATATCCTTACCAGCATTTATTATTATTTGTATTCTTGATAATTGCCATTCTAACTGGAGTGAGAGAAAATTTCAGTATGGTTTTGATTTGCATTTCCCTGACTGCTAGAGATGTTAAACATTTTTCCATGTATTTGTTGTCCATTTGTATATCTTCTTGTCTGTCTGTCTGTTTTCCTTTCTTTGATACCGGGAATTGACCCTAGGGGTGCTTAACCACTGAGCCACATCCCCAGACCTTTTTTTAAAAAAAATACTTTATTTTGAGACAGGGTCTCTCTGAGTTGGTTAGGGCCTCACTAAGTTGCTGAGGCTGGCTTTGAACTTGGCAATGCTCCTGCCTCAGCCTCCCAGATTGCTGGGATTACAGATGTGCCCCACTGCACCCAGCTATTTATCTTCTTTTGAGAAATGTCTGTTTAGTTATTTTGTCCATTTATTGATTAGGGGATTTCCTTTTTTTTTTAGTTAATGTTTTTACTGTTAGCATTCATCTAAATTGCTTCATGGCACTGGAGTCCACTTAATTCATCGGCTGATAACGTTCTGTTGCGCATGATTATACTCAGCTTGTTCACTCACTTTCCCAGTGGTGGGTGTGTGGGTTAGTGCGGGGGTTCATGCTGTGAACAAGTAAATATATTCATGCACACACATGCAATTACTTGTCTGTGTACAAGAGACTTTTGTGTATATGACTCCATCATTTGGAAACTGGTAATCATAGTGTATGTCGGAGAACATTTGTGGGAAGCACAGTGGAGAGAAATTCTCAATGTTTGCTTTCTTCAGTGAGAAGATGTAGCACATAGACTGTGGAAGAGACACCATCTTCTATAACTCAGCTTCCTAACCCTGCTCAGTGCTTAGAGCAGCTGTGAGTACACATCAAACATGAACTTGGAACTTTACTTAAGTGCCATCGATGCTTGTTGATCTCATCTCATGTTAAATCCTATAAGAGCAATCTTTTTTTTTTCTTCCTTGTGTAGTCAGATCAGTTCTTTGCATTATTTTGTATAGCATGTACATGAATTAGTGGAGATACCATTTTAAAAAGACTGACTGGTTCTTACCCTTAAAGAACTTGCCATCTGGTGGGGAGAGGATGTATGCAAATGGTGTAAATGGGCCTTAATGTGGCATAAAGCCCAGGTATTAGGGTGAGGGTGCTGACCCCCTTCCCTCTCTCACTTCTGGTGGTGAGAGCAGGGAGATACTTTGGATCTGATATTTGGAGAATGATCAACAATCCCCAGATGGGTTAGGGCGGTGGACGGGGTGCACTGTTTCAAGGAGGTTAGAGCCAGAAGGGAATGAGATGCATTTGGGCTGCGGTGAGTGGTTGGCTTTGAATGAAACACGCAGTGTGTGTAGTTAAGTGGAGGAGTGGAGGCAGATCAGATGGTGTGCTTGTGTCTTTGTGTCTCTTCAATTTTGAGACTTGACAGTAGGCCAAGGTCATTCTCACTTATTCCCAGCATCTTTCGCACAACTTGTCATGGGGCCTGTATCACTTAGTGACATCTTCCCTCCCTTTACCTTCATGGCACTCGGCTAAGATGGCAGGCCTGACCATGTGCAGAGCAGGGGAAGATCCGACGTCTTCTGGTCCTTGTCAGCCTGTTTGCTTGGACACTAACAGGATCCAGGAATAGTCTGTGGAGTAGTGCTTTTCTCTCCAGGTTCTAGACCAAGATAACTCGGTTGCAGAGGAAGCAACAGTTCTTGCTGGGGAAATCCTGCTCCCTTTCCTTGTGTCTTTTTGCCTCAGCGCGTTCTCTGTTCTATCCCTGTCCCCAGCTACTTCCATCCATTTGCTTTCTAGTGATGAAGCACTTGGGAGGCTACAGGGGTAGCTGCCTCACCCACGTCCATCCCTGGCCATCTGTTCTCAGAGACTCCAAGGCTAGCAGAGAGAGTGATGATTTGGGGTAAGAGCACCAGTGAGAGCTGGTGGACAGCAGGAGTCTCTCTTCTTAGAAAAAACAGGGAGTCCTCTGTGACCAATTTTCCCTTTAACTAGAGAGATTATACAGCCTCTGCACACACAAACACACACACTTGGGAAGGTAGGATGGAGTTGTACCAAATAAAATTTTATTGGAATGGATGGTGGTAGAGAAACCTAGTGTATTATGCCATGGCGTAATAGAGTGTTATGTTTCGGATGAGTTTTTCCTAGTGTTTTTTTTAAGTCTGCCTTATTAGAGATCTAATTTCTCTGTATTTCTGTGCCTGCCTAGCATCGTGGTTAAGAACACAGACTCTAAAAGTCTGATATACCTGTATTTGAACTCTACCTCTGTAGCACTTTAGCTCTGTGACTTTTGGCATATTTTTAACCTCTGAGGCTCAGTTTCCTCATTTCAAAATGGGCCACTAATAATACCTAGCACTCACAGTGGGTTAGGGAGGTTATGGAAGTGGCAATGCATATTAAATATTTCATAATAGTTTTTATAGAGTTATTTGAATTTGGGACCCATTTGTTGCTTTTTTAAAAAAATATTTTTCATTAAGGAGTTGAGTTATTATACAATCATAAATGCATATAAAGTAACAATATGATATTCATTTGTTCTTAAACCAAAATTACTCCCATATCACCCACACCCCAGACTCTTAATTCTTCTATATTTTGCTCCTTCAAGCAGTATAAATGTCTAGATTGTGAATTTTAAAGAATTAAATGATTGCATAAGTATTATTTGGATTCTCAGGGGGGTAAAGAGTATGCTACATTGTTGATTATCTCCCTAGATCCCTCTCTATCCTCCCCCCACTGCCCGCAGCGTCTCCTCTCCCTCTACATATCTATGGTTCCCCTAGAGTATGTGTTGCTACACCTTCACTGGGTCTAATACATGAGTTTGACAACTTTTCACCCAAGCCTGGGTTTTGCTCCAGCCTCCACAAATGAGGGAAAACATTCGACCCTTGAGTCTCTAAGGTTGGCTAACTTCACTCAGCATGTCTTCCATTGGCATCTATTTATCTTCAAAGGCCATAATATTGTTGTTTCTAATTGCTGAGTAGAATTCCATTGTACGTATATGTACGTATGTGTGTATGTATGTGTATATATATGTATGTGTACATATATGTATATGTGTATATATATATACATACATACATGCATACATACCAGAGTTTTTGGATCCATTCATCCAGTGAGAGGCATCTAAGTTGGTTCCATAATTTAGCTATTGTAAACTGAGCTGCTGTGAACAGCTGCTGTGTCGCTGTAATGTCCTGATTCTAACTCCTCTAGGAAAATAGCTAGAAGAGGGATAACTGGATCATATGGTGGATCCATCCTTAATTTTTTGAGGCTGCTCCACACTGCTATCCAGAGCAGCTGTACAAGTCTGCAGGTCCACCACAGTGTGCTAATGTTCCTGTCTCCCTGCAACCCCTCCAGCATCTGTTATTGCTTAATATTCTTTATCTTTGCCAGTCAAACTTGAGTGAGGTGATTTTTTTTTCTTAAAGAGAGAGGGACAGCGAGAGAGAGAGAAAGAAAGAACCAATTTTTATTTTAGTTTTTCATGTGGCTTTCGTTGCTCTGAGACTTCACTGTGTACGTGGTGCTGGGGTTCAAACTCGAATACTTGCGCATGCCAGGCAAGCGCCGCAATGCTGAGCCACTGCTCCAGCCCCCATCTCTCTTTTTATAAGACATATTCCTGCTGGTGCATGGAATATTTGTCTTCTTCTACTAATGTATAAACTCCAGGGAGCAGAGATTTTCATTTTTTGTTCTGTGCTGAATCCCTAGAACTAGAGCCATACCTAGACCACAGTAGGTAAATATCTGTTGAAACAATGAAAATATGAAGTTTGGACAAATAACCTTTTAGTGTGTGTATGTGTGTGTGTGTGTGTGTGTGTGTGTGTGTGTGTGTGTGAGGGGGGGAGGGAGAATAAAACATGGACACAAATAATAACTACTTCAAATGAGAAGTAAGGGAGTTGGTTCATTTAAAGCACTTATAACCAGTCTGGCACATAGTAAATGCTCAATAAAGGTGCTGTTATGGTAATTATTAAGTATTTGGCTTCTTTACTAGACTGTAAACTATTTCTTTTTTGTTTTTTTAGTTTTTTTTTTAAAAGAAACAGGGACAGAGAAAGGGAGAACCGTTTTTCTTTAGTTTTTCATGAAGCCGTCGTTGCTCTGACACTTCTTTGTGTACATGATGCTGGGGTTCAAACCTGCGTCCTTATGCATTCCAGGCAAGCACCACAACCGCCAAGTCGCCACTCTAGTCCCTAGACTGCCAACTTCTTGAGAGAGAGAGACTGTTACTTATATCATCTTTTTATTTCCAGCAGCAATTTGAGTTGGGCATGGTGCAATTTGACTGTCATATGATTGATATTTGGTGTTTGTTGAATATAAGGCTAAATAGATGATACTGAAATTATAGGCAGTACCTCTGCAAATATTTGTTAAATTTAAATGAATAGGTTTCCTTCTGACTTATCCCCTGAGCTGCAGTTGGTGAATCTGCAGGGAGTAGTAGGATTATGTTTTATATTAGCTCATCTTTTAGGCAATGCGGCCAGTAAATTTTTTTTTTTATTGCCATGATTTAACTGAAACTTTGCGTACTGAGAGCAGTGGCAAAAATTTGATTGGGTCCTAACTGTCTTTCCTGCCTGTAAAATATACAGGAGACATCTGAGAACTCTTGTAGCAAATAGAGAACAAGGTGGAAGAGAAGGTCAGAACAGAAACGTATACTCCTTGTTATGATTTGGATGTGAGGTGTCCCCCCAAAGCTCCTGTGTTAATGCTGGAACGGTTAGAGATGAAAAGAGTAGGTTATGAGAACTGATGAATCAGTCCTTTCTGTTTGGATGGACTGACAAGGTGGTAGCTGTAGGCAGGTGGGGTGTGGCTGGAGGAGATGGGTCACTGGGGGTGTGTGCTAAAAGGGTGCATCTTCCCTGTGCCTCCTTCCTCTCTCTCTGCTTCCTGACCCCGCCAGGAGCTAAGCAGCTTTCCTCTTTTGCCAAGACAATCTGCCTATCTTGGACCCAGGGCAGGGGAGTCGATTGCCTATGGGGCCCTCTGAAACCACAAGCCCCATATACAGTTTCCTTCCTCCAAGTTTTCCCGGCCAGGTATTTTGGTCACAGCGATGAAAAGCTGACTAAAACACTCTTCATCCACATTCTCAGGAAAACAGTGGAAAGGCTCAAAGGACCCTATTTTTAAACTTGTGGCCACCATTTGACTTCTGTGGAGCACACAATTTCTGTGGTAAAATTAGAGAGTAGGACTAGATCCTACTCCAGAACTATCTTACCATTCTAGGGAAAGTGTTTATGAAGGCCCCAGCCTGATTAAGAATTCCAAGGTGTGGATTTAGGTAGAGACACTGGTGAAGTAGAAGGGGCTATTACGTAAGAACATTGGGTAGTGGCTAAATGGCATGTAGGATTTGTGAGAGGAGCTGGAAGATTATAGTAATTAAATAGAAGGTGGACTCGGAACCTATGTCTTAACAAAAGGCTTTCTGATCTCCTGGTTGGAGTGAGGGTATTTAAAGTGAACTAAGTTGCGTGTTGTCTATCAACAATAGGAGTTTGATTTGTGACTCTTTCCCATGACTAAGCCCAGAGAGAGTTCCAGTTATGTCCATAAAATAATACAATTTGGCAAGAGGATCTGGACCTTGACGGTCTCTTGCCTGATTTGGGTTTCAGAAAGGCTGATTTACCTAATGTGAAAATAAATCGAAAGCAGAAAATTAAAAATGAAACCTCTGGTTATTTACCTGTTTGGTGAAATGTCGTAGCAATCTGTAAGACAATGGAGAATGTTTTTACCATTGAACACTGACTGGTTCCCTGCATCAGTGTTCCAATAAGGCTGAATCTTCACAACAGTGGTATTAAATCATAGTGGTCTTGGGTATTTTGTACCTCAAATATCTGCCTGCACTCCCAATGTCTACGTTAGTCAGTTTTATTAATTAGTTTTTTATTGCTACATAACATTATCACAATTGTAATGGTTTAAAACAACATACATTTATTATTGCATAGTTTCTGTGGATCAGGAATCTAGACCTAGCTGATCTGGGTCATTTACAGTGTCTCACAGGGCTGTAATTAATGTGTCAGCTAGGGCTGTGGTCTCACCTGGGGCTGGCCTGGTGAAGAACCTGCTTTCAGTGGAAAAATTTAGCATCTGGTGGTTGTGGACAGAGGATTTTAGTTTCTTCTTAGCTGTTGGCCAGAGGCTGCCCTCAATCCTTTTACCACATGACAGAGGCATCCTACAAATAGAGCTTGATCGTTCAAAACCAGCAAGGGAGTTCTGTGTTTTCCTGTAGCTCCCATTTCTTTGCAGATAGGACCTCAGTTGTCCTCTGTAAAGTAAGATAGAAGTAAGGAGAACCAAGATCCAGAACCGCTAAGTGAAATGTCTGTGTTTGCATGGAATAAGAATACAAGTTAATTGACAACCAAAAATAAATATTTACTAAATATTGGCTATGTGTCAGGCACTGTGCTAAGAGCTTTAAATTAGTACATTTTTGTTTCATCTTCATACAACCCTCTGAACTAGGTATTACTATTATTAAACTCAATAAGGGGCAGGGATAGAGGATCCAAGAGGTTGTGTTACCTGCCTAAGGTTTGCCAACAGGAAATGCACAGCCTGGATTTGAACACAGGCAGAGAGATTTCAGAAACCACCATCATTGCATTGTGGCGATTTTTCCATTGCAACAAAATGATACCCATGTTCAGGATTTTTCCTCTCTTTGGTCAGATTTCTAATCACTGAGATATTAATAAAAGATAATTCTAATAGGTTGCGTCTTTAAAAGTACCTTAATAAAATGGAGAGAGAACCGTCTTTCTTTTTACTTGAGCCAGGCTTGCTTGTTTTTCTGAAGACATCTAGGAAAAACTGTAGGAAACCAGAATTTAACAGGATTTGTATATATTAATAACACTTTTGCTGCATACACATGCAGAAAATCAGATGTGAATTCCTCAAAGGTGATAGAATACAACTTGTTCATTTTAAATTATAAAATATTTCTTTTGAGTATTTTATTTTTCCACAAAACATGAATAATCTGGAAAAGGAAGAATAGGATTTTTTTTTTAGGATTATTACTATTTTTTTTTTTAAGAGAGAAGAACAGTGAGAGAGAGAGATACAGAGACAGAGAGAATCAATTTTTATTGAGTTTTTCACATGGCTTTCATTGCTGCGACACTAAGTTGTGTATGTGGGTGCTGGGGTTTGAACCCGTGTACTTGTGCATGCCAGGCAAGTGCTGTAACCTCCAGCCCCTAGGATTATTTTTTTAACCTACAAAATCACATGTAGATGGGTCTTGTTGAGAGATGTACAAAATTTAGGTATCGAAAACTAAGTTTTAGAGTATAAAACATTTAGGGGTGTGTGTGTGCCGGCACATGTGTGTGCTCTATATTTGCAGAGACTCAGGAAGCTGTTCTGGGGGATGGTTCAAAGTGTGTGAATACGGAGGAGAAGGCTGGTTGATGGTTGTGCTTTTTCATGAGATGGGAGCAGCTGCAGGATAGAGGTCAAGAGGGTAAAAGAATGACCTACTGGGTCAGTTCCACCCAGGCATCCAGAAGTATTGTGCCTGTCTCCATCATACCAAATGGAGAGTGGCAGACTCCTCCGGCTGGAAGGACTTCTGAGCATGAGGAGCTCCCTCCATTTGCTGGTGAGGATGTAAAGGTGCAGAAGGGGCAAGGTCCTGCATTTGACTTCCTTCATTAAGGACTTAAGTATTTGCTTTCTCTGGACCCCTGCTGGAAAACTTTCTTAAACTTCCTGTTGTCCTTTCTCCTGTGGTACATTTGCATATCTTTTGATAAACCTCTATCCAAGTCAGTCCACTGCTAGAGATCTTTGCCTCTACGTCTCAATCTCCCTGGGATGCCCTATATTACTTTCTTTCTTTCTCTCTCTCTCTTTCTTTCTTTCTTTCTTTCTTTCCTTCTTTCTTTCTTTCTTTCTTTCTTTCTAGAGGAACAGTGAGAGAGAGGAAGAGAGAATCAGTTTTATTTATTTTCTCATGTGACTTTCTTTGCTCCGACACTTTGTTGTGAACATGGTGCTGGGGTTCAAACTCACATCTTTGCGCCTGTGAGGCAAGCCACCGCTCCAGCCCCCCTAAATTACTTTTAATCAGCTTTGACCCCCTCACAGTGCCCAGCAGGAGGCCTAAAACATTGGAGGTGCACAATATGTATTGGTGAATCCAATGAAAGGTATTTGAATGTATTGCACATGTTTTTTTCCTACTGTGGAAGATAAACTTCCAGTCATTAGTTCTAAAATTTCCATTTTTAAGTCTTTGAGGGGAATCTCCTCATTCTAGTAATCTGAGTTGTTGAACAATTTCAAATGCACTGTGTCGTTGACCTTTATGTTCTTCTTTTTTTAAATTGTTTTTGAGTTTTTTGAGTGTTAGATTTTTTCTTTTACACTAATTGTAGCAAGGTGTACAGAATGTGAAATTTGCCATTTTAGTCATTTTTAAGTACAATTCTTTGGTATTAGGCACACTCATGTTATTGTGCAACCATCACCGTTATCTATCTCCAGCTGAAACTCTGTCCCCATTAAACACTAACACACTCGTCTTTCCTTCCTCTGGCCCCTAATAACTGCTATTCTATTTTCTGTCTCTACGAATTTTTACTTTGCCAAGTGCTTCATGTAAATGGACCCATATAGCATTTGTCCTAAAAAAAAAAAAAAGGTTTATCCACATCACAGCATGCATCAGAATTTTATTCCTTTTTAAGTCAGCCATAGCTTTAAGACTCAAGAGTTGAAGTGTTTTTAGTCTCTGTAGGCAGAGGTAGATTTTTCTTCCAAACCTGTTCATGGCCTTTTCCTGCAATGAATCTTCCAAAATCGAGTTCTGTCTTCCCGAGTGGTATGCGTGGGGTAGCTGAGTACCAAAACAGAGGCAATCAGTGCAGCAGATGAGCACCTGCTGTGTCACGGGCTCTACCTGTGGCCGGAGAACGCAGTCTATGGAAGAGACAGCCACGTACTCTGCTAACTGCAGTACCATGTGCCAAGCGCTGAAGGAGGGCTGGCAAGGATCTGCATCATCTGCTGAGGACCATGAGAGGGGCTTTTGAAAGGTTCAAAGAAGAGGTCATATTTCAAATGAGCCTGGAAGGAGAGAAAGTGTTCAAGGTAGAGAAGAAGGGGTGGCAGTGCCTGGGTGGCCTGGGCTCAGACAGTGGAAACAGATGGTTTGTTGGAAGAACTGCGGGGGGCAGCAGTATGTGAGTAGAAAGCATAGAGAGTTGGGGGGACAGTGAGAGGCTGGAGGGTGTTGGGACGCCATGCTGAGGAACTGGGGACTAGGTAACTTGGTGGCCTTATG
The DNA here is from genome assembly GCA_004027875.1 of Aplodontia rufa. Classification (NCBI taxonomy): domain Eukaryota; kingdom Metazoa; phylum Chordata; class Mammalia; order Rodentia; family Aplodontiidae; genus Aplodontia; species Aplodontia rufa. The sequence goes on from PVKS010004143.1 coordinate 55,892, forward strand.
CAGTTCGCCTGATCCGGTTAGATCTGCAGTGGGTAGATAGGAATGGGAGAAAATGGGACTAGAAACCTGTCTGGGGGCAGGCAATGTGTTTGCAGCATTTTTTTTTTAATTAAAGAGAGAGGGACAGTGAGTGAGAGCGCGAAGAGGAGAATCAATTTTATTTAGATTTTCACATGGCCTTTGTTGCTCCAACACTTCGTTGTGTGTGTGATGTTGGGGTTCAAACCCACGGACTCGTGCATGCAAGGCAAGTGCTGTAACTACTAAGCCACTGCTCCAGCCCCACGCTTGTAGCATTTTTGGCAAAAGACACTGAGACCTGCACACCGCTGGTCATGAGCAAGGTTCTGCTTCAGGTTAGTAGCGAGGGCTTGTGATAGCAGAGTTCATCAGGCCACTTCCCCACATCCTGCCTTTTTTTTTTTTTTTCAGGGCTGAGGACCGAACTCAGGGCCTTGCACATGCTAGGCAAGCGCTCTGCCATTGAGCTAAATCCCCAACCCCTTTTTGTTGTTGTTCTGAAAGTCTTATAATTTCAACTCCAATTTAGAGTTCTGTTTTTGGAAAATCTCCATCCCATCTTTCCTTATTATAGCCATAGTGGCAAGAATGAATTGACTTAGACAGCTCGACAGGTTCCTACGTTCAGGCTTCCACTCAGTAATGCGCTTGCTAGGATAGTTTGTCACGGTCTTCTGGTCTTCTGTTGACCAAGTGGTGTGGTATCTAACATGTAGAAAGGCATAATTGTTAAGATTGTATGTAATATAGAATGGCTGGACTGTGACTAGTTAGAACAGATCAGCCAAGATGCATCAGAACTGTACTCCTCGTCCCCTCATGATCTCTTGCTAACAAAAGAGGTCAAACAAAACTTCCGTAAAGGTATATAAACTCATGCTTTGAAGAACAAAGCTGGGTTGGCCTCGGCCATTGGAGCCAGTGTAATGGTCCATAAAGAATTGACTTGGCTCTTTAGGAAGTGCTTTGATAGTAAGCCTAGCCTGGCCCATGTACAATTTTATTTATTTATTTAAGGGGAGAAGGACAGTGAGAGAGAGACAGAATCGATTTTTATTGAGTTTTTCGCATGGCTTTTGTTGCTCCAGCACTTAGTTGTGTACGTGGTGCTGGGGTTTGAACACGTTTACTCGCGCATGCCAGGCAAGTGCTGTAACCGCCAAGCCACTGCTCCAGCCCCCGCAAGTGCAGTTTATATTCTAAGCTGTAAAATGTCAGAAATTACTCTGGAACGTTAGAAAAAACTGAATTCAATCGGTGTTTTAAAAAGTGGTATTTGAAGAGGGACTTAAGTATACACATAAAGAAAGGGAAAGTACTGCTTGGTAGAAGTAGTGAAAGAAAATGCCTTCAAGTCTTTATTTGACTAAAAGGTGTTGAGGAAAAGGTATTTAAATACATTAAAAATAATATGAGTTTCAAGGAAAATAATCCTTTTATTAACCTTTGCATTAGTCAGTTCCTTATTATTCGCTACCCCCCTTTTTAGTCACTACTTTAAAAGATTATATGAATATAGAAGACATTGAGATAAAAATAATTTGAGATGTGAAATATGGGTTTTAAAAGTAAAGGTTAGAGGGCTGGAGCGGTGGCTCAGCGGAGCTTGCCCGGCATGCGTGAGCACGAGGGTTCAAACCCCAGCACCATGAACACAATGAAGTCTTGGAGCAACAAAAGCCGCATGAAAGACTAAATAAAAATTGTTTCTCTCTCTCTCTCTCTCTCTCTCTCTGTCTGTCCCTCTAGCTTAAAAAATACAAAAAACAAACAAACAAAAAAAAGTTAGAGGAATTTGGATATTAAAATGGGCTCTTTATTATCAATATTAAAAAAAAAGAATATTTATGCACAAGTCAGTGAGGACGATACCAGGAAGTTTAAACACACCATGTACCCTTAGGGGCTTTAATCTAGTGGCCACGTTTCCATTGTGCAGTTGATTGCTCATTTATTTTTTTATTTCCAAAAAGCAGTGAATGAAAGGAAATGCATGGCAAGTTGTGGAAGAGCTGGGTGCCATGTAACTTCCCTACAGGACAAGAGGGGATTTCTTCTTGGAGGATGACAGGACTAAGCTGGAGAACTTCTTGGGTACACTGAAAAGATCTCAGTTACCTCCTTCCTTTCAATTTCAGATTAGAGGTCAACTTTAGGAAGAAACGGGTAATTGCCCTGTGCATGCAAGAGTCAGCTCCTACAATTGTACATATCTAAGACTTGGGGTGGGGTGGAGGGAAGGAAGGGAGGGAGGAACGCTGTCTGGTCATTGCGAAGGATTTTCAGGCCATCCCTCTGTAGTTTTTAATCTTGGACTCTTGTTTGTTTCTTTCTTCGAAGTCATTACATGTTTTATCTGTTCGTTCGTTATTTTGTCTGCCTCACCGTTACAAGGTGAGTACCACGAAAACAGGGACTGGGCCTTTTTAGTCCTTTCTGTATTTCTACTTTCAAGCACAGTGTTGGCACATAGTAGGCACTCTAGAAATACTTATTGAATGAGTGAGGGAGGGCTGCTAAGGGGAGAAGGAGTGCTACAGAGTCCTTCCATGACAGGACCATTTTGAAGGGATCATATCCTGGAGGCAAAAGAAGGAAGAAAACCCAGAAAGGATTGTGGGATCTACGGGAGGGACATGAATTCACAAGACCTTATATTTTTTCTTATTATCATCGCCTCTTATATTAAGAATATGCTAAAATGGGAGATATATCAGGACATATGAAATACAGGAGACAAATGGGCTTGTGCCCCACACACTAGATCTGGGAAACAATTCATGATGATTCGCTTCTGAGTGAAGTTTGTTAATTTTGTCTAATATGGCCAAAGGCTCTCTTAAAAAGTCAAGGTTTCCTGGTTTGTGAATCATCTGTAGATTCTGGTGGTGTGTGCGTGTTTCAGGCATATGACTCCTTTATTTATACTCTCTGCCTGGCCTTCAGATGGTTTTGAGCAGCTTTAGATTACATTATCTGCATTGGGATAATGCAATGATTTTGCAGCCTACTGTCTGTGTGCTTTGGACTGTTCAGCTCTTCTCAGCCTGAGTAGCCAGAAAAATATCTTGTTTTAGTCTGGTCTGGTCTACTATAGTCTGATTTAAGGACATGAAGCCCCAGACCTTAGGATGCTTAACCTAATACTAACAAAAGGATAAAGCAAAGTAGAATACACACACACACACACATACACACACACACACACACACACACCATTTCTCCCAAAGCAAATAACCCTCCTCAAATCCAAATAATGCTATCTTCCAAACTGTTCCACATGATGGAGCTTTTCAGGGAAAGAGTTGACTTGAACCACAGGGTTCCTTCATAATGAGAAAAATATTCCCAGGGGAAGATTACAGGCCAATCAGGACCCTCCAACCTGCTGTCATCCCACCCAAACTCTCACCATGCTGGAGAGAGCAGGCTGGGAGGGGGAGGGGAGCCAGCTGCCTGCGTTTAAGTGCTTTTAATAGCTGGGAACCCAGAAATGGAATCAAGAGCCTTGACCCCTCAGCCTGTCCAGAGTACTTTCGAGAGACTTGTCAGAGCATCAGGAGTCCCATCTTATGGAGTCACCCCCTCATATCCACAATTTCTTTGGACTGACATGACTCAGAGGTGCCCCGAAGTTCCCCTCAAAGGTCGCCTTGCCAAGACCTCTTGAGGACAGGGGTGATAAGAAGCCAGTGTTCCTCCTGCTGATGGGCATCAGCCTTGTATCCCAGTTCTCCATGTCCCCAGTCTCTGATCTAGTTGATGCCAAGAATGAAAATAACAATGCCTTTCGTTTGTTAAGCAGCTTTTAAAATATTTGCTCTTCTTATCTCATTCCATCCCGATAACGAGTGTGTGAGAAAAAGCAGGGTGGCATTCTGCTCGTCCTTGTGCACATGCAGAGAAACCGATGCACCAGGAGGTTCAGTCGCCCAGCTGGTGAAGGGCAGAGCAGAGACCAGACTCCCCGTCTCTTCTCTGGGAAAGCCCGACCGTATCACATTGCAAGACTGTCTCTTTTAAAACAGTCCTGAATAAAAAAAAAAAGAAAAGAAAAGGAAAAGAGAGAGAGCCGGGTGTTGCGAACTTTTGTTTCTACAGGCTGTTATTTGTTTTTCCAGAGTAAAACAGTATATCACCATGCCCTGAGCGTCTGTGGTGGGAAGGCCTCCTTCTCCCGGGTCACCCAGGCCTCATCTAGACCACACTGAGTTTTCTAATGGGCTCATGTTTAGGTGCTAGAGAAGGAGGGGGGCCAGCTGGACTATCTTCTGTGAGCAGGACAGAGAAGTGAGTCAGTCTTGACCCGAGTACTATGGGATTCTGAAATTGTTGGGGGTGGGAGGTGGGAGATTCCCTGTGTGGTTGCTTTGTTTCTCTTCTCAGCCCAGACTGTTAAGAGCCAGGAATTTCTAGGACAGTTGCTTTCATGGCTGTATCTGTTTGCTTTCTGCGGGAGCATATAATTTACCTTTCCAGTTCTATAAATGGCAGCAGGGATAGAGTCTTGACTGTTGGACATATGACCTGCTGGTTGGTTATTCTTGTTTGGGGAGCCCTCTGCTTCGCAGTGAACAGTTTGTGCCTTCATGTAGACCTTGTTGCCAGAGGACCAACTCCTGTGTTTTTGCAAAGGAAGACAAACCTGTATTTTGTAGAAAGGGCCTATTGTTCCCCAGGAGTGGTTGTGGCCAACTTCTTGGACTCCTTTGGCCGACTCTGAAGAAGCAATTGGAGTCAGAATGCTAATCACTGATTTGCACAGGCACCAACTGTCAAACCTCAGGGAACTCATAAGAAAGTAAACAGAGCTCAAATTCAGATTCATGAAGAACAGCAGTATAAGGGAGGTAGAGAGGAAAACAATGTGTTGAGGAGAAAAAGAGTTCTCATTCCTGCTTCTCAAATGGATGGTTTTAAAAATAGTAAAGAAACGGTGATCTGTGGGCTCCTTGTCCATGAGCAGGACTGGTGTGGTGGGGAGCCTTACTCTTAGCAGTGGTCTCCTGGCTTAGCCTGGGAGCAAGGCTGCGGGAATCACACCTCACTGGAACTGCAGGGTTTTGCTGCCTGAGCTGGACGCCATTTTTGTTTATTCTGGTTGTGACTGCACTTCAGTTGATCCAGCTCACACTCTCACTTGTTCCCTCTCATTCCAGACAGCAGGCTGGTGTTGAGAATTCTGTCAGCATGAAGGAGTGTTTTCTTTTAAATGTGAGACATTTCGGAATTGTTGGAACCAATATATAGGCCCTAGTTATGGGTCCTTGGGGTGTCTCAGTTTGTTTTAGCCTCTAATGATTTTCTTTCCTCTCTCTCTCTCTTTTTTTTTAAAGAGAGAAGGACACACACACACACATACACAGAGAGAGAGAGAGACAGACAGACAGAGAGAATCAATTTTTATTGAGTTTTTCCCATGGCTTTCGTTGCTCTGACTCTTAGTTGTGTACATGGGTGCTGGGGTTTGAACCTGTGTACTCACGCATGCCATGCAAGTGCTATAACCACCAGGCCACCACAACAGCCCAATTTTCCTTCTCTTACTGTAGGAAAGGAATTGTTTTCTCCATGATTACTGCCCTCCAACCTTCTCCTTATGTAGATTTATGTCTTCTTATCTGGAATTTTCTTTGATTCAGTGCCAGCTATACCAGCTTCAAACCACATATGTGGCAAGTGGCCAAAATGATCCGTCCTAAGGTAAATCATGGTGGAAAGGGCATTGGCCATGGAGTAGGAATACCTGGCTGTCCTTCATCCTCTTCCAGTGACTGACGTTTCTCCTCACACAGCCATGTTTACCTGTTAAGACTGGACCATGGCAATGACCATTTTAATCTCAGCCACTTTTACACTATAGTGCATAAAGTGACATTTAGCAGAATCAGCTCATAAGCATTTGAAGTCTACCCATTTCTCCTTTACCAGTTGTATTTATAGTTCTCTCAGTCTGCCTTTTAAGTTCAATGAATAGAGAAACTATTCTGTCATTCTGTTCTGCTCCTTCCCCAGGTTTAACGTTGTTTGCAGCGAGAGAGAGCTCTTGCTACAGGCTTGACCACTTTTAACCAAAACAAATGAGCCAGGGTTCCTGGGACAGATGGGAACCTCTCAAGTTCAGGGATGGGGAGTCCTGATGAGGAAGGTTAATGTGACCATAGAGTTGGGGTGTGAAGATGGATAAAGCAGTTGTCACTCTGTGTTGGGGAGTCATGTTGCCTTCCTAGCTGTTGATTGCACTGGGTGGGAAGCCTGCTCAGTGATTGAAAATTTGCTTGGGGACATAGTGAGAAGTGTCATGATGCCATAATTGTGTTTTCTTGATTCATTTTGTTCAACTTGAGGCTGAAGTGCCCCATCATTGGGAGGTGTTTTCCACCAGCTGCCTGCAGCCTGGAGGGAGCATGTGGTCCAGACTCCCCATCATGAGTGCCTCCCCTCTGCAAGCCCCACCGTGATAGCGCGGGAACTGATTCTAGCACACCACCAAAGGGGATGGCTGTTGTTTCATTGTAGGCATATTCAGAAATCAGATGTGTGACCCTGCCTGGCTTCTAGGTCTCTCAGTCAGCATTTGGAGCTGTTGGCATCTTTTATAATGCTGAAATCTAGTACCCCTCAAGCAGCCCTGCTTCTCCATGGGTTTATTTTTGTCCTTGTCCCCACCCCTCTGTTTTTCAGCCATCAGTGAGTATTTATTGAGTTACTCAGATGCTCAGCCAGACTCTGGGAAAATAAAAAAGTGTGTAAAGAACTGTCTCAGGGTTTATGGGACTTTGAGGAGGCAAGCCCTAAGCACCTGGAAGTCATGTAGCTGTATCAGCCCTTGAGGAGAGTAGACAGTATGACCAGAGAAAGGGCTTTCTATCTGGAGTGGTCAGGGGAGGCTTTCTGGACTTGGTGGATTCTCTTACATGGCCCAAAGACTTGATTCCCCCACCTTTTATAAATAATATTTGATATAAACACAAGAAAATATGTACATGACTTAGAAAGCAGGGATAAAATGAATGCCTATGAACTTGGCACCCAGTTTAGGGACTAGAACATTACCAACACCACTGCCCTACCTTTGTGCTGTTAGTTCCCTCATTTTACCCCCACCTGCCCTCCCCACTTAGCCATCACCTTGAGTTTTGTGGGTTTTACTCTCTTGTTCCATCCTGCCTCTTTTTGAAAGTCTTAGTAGGACTTACATGTATTTTCTTTGGAGACCTTACAGTTTTCTGTGATACAGGATCTCTGAGGGCAAAACATCTTGGGTTTAGATGATAGATGATTTTTTTGTGTGTCTACTTAGCTGGGCTGTAGTGCCCAGATATTTGGCCAGACATTATTCTGGCTGTTTCTGTGAAGGTGTTTTGGACGAGATTAACATTTATATCAGGGGACTTTCAGTAAAGCAGATTGCCCTCCATAATGTGGGTGGGTATATATGTATGTGGTGTACACACACACACGTTATTGGTCTATTTCTCTTGAGAACCCTGACTAACACATCACATCACCTCTCTGCATGCCACATAGGTAGAGTTACAGACTCTTATTTGCAGGGTATTCTTACACCAGCAGATCAGCAGTCTGTTAGTCACAATCCAGGAAGGCATTTGGGTGACTCTGGCTTAGACCATGGAAGAGAAACTTGGGTTCTCTGGGAAAGCACAGCCAGCTCTCCCTTTCTGCTTTTCTGTGGCTAGGAAAGACATTGTTCTCCTGTGAGTTTCTGTCTGCTCACATGCCCCAGGGTTGAGGGGAGCCACCGGTCTGTATTTAGTACGTGTCACCATGTCCCACATAGTGTTTTACCTATTTATCCTGTGTTAGTGTTGCACACTCCAGGTGGTAGCCACATTCAAGATACCTTGCAGTTAGAAATGGGCAAGATAGTCAAACTGCAGGACCCCTGCTCCTGGGACTTTGATAACACATTATTATAAACTGGAAAGGGCTCTACAGGAATCAGCTGCTGCTGTTACTAATGTGTGCCCATTGCCTTAGGGCCCTGTGCTGGTAGCTGGGGCATTTTGGGAGCTGATCCAGGCTAATGAAGTCGTTTGCTAGGAATGTCTTGCTCTTCTTAGAAAGCTTTGGTTCTTCCACAGATGCCTTTTAGTTGGTGACCACAGTTCCTAAGTCCCAAGCAGAGTCATATGGGAGCTTTAGGACATGATGGTTAGTGGGTGGGTAGGGTCACAAGCCTCAACTCAGGTTCCATTCAGAAAACCATTCCTTCCCAATGTGTGAACAGCTCTTGGAGGCTGCAGTGGAGCCCCTCGAAGCTCCATGTTTGACTCAGGTGAGGACACATGAGCTTGGAGGGCTCAGCTGCCAGTAAATATTTGGCGCTTCCTTTCCCAGCAAATGTTAAATAATCATAGCACTCTTCAGTGGTACCACTACTAATTGATTGAGTTGGGCAAATAGCATGAAAGGTCTTTGCCCATTCTTCAGGAGATGGGGGAGTCTCTGGAGAATAGAGCCTGGCTTTAAGTTTCACGTCTGCTTTCCCGTTCTCTTTCCCAAGCATCTTCCTCCAGATTTTCACCGTAAGCTCGGCCATTGTTGTTTCTTTGGTGTTTTTAACTCTTTCCCTGTCTGGTAAGAAGGGACAGGGTATCACACAACCCCTTTCCAGAACTGCTTCTGAAGGCCGAGTTCCCCCTTTCCATGGTGTCTGATTCAGTTTTTTTAGTAATGGAAGTACTTTGAGAGGACTGTCACACAGCAGGCGTTCAGGGAGTTTCTCTGCCTGTGAGGTGGTTCCCTGTATCCTGATTACAGAGGGGCAGCAGTTATTTCATTTCCTTCTCTTCATTTAACCTGGTCCCTTGTCTCCTGAACTCTCATATAGACACAAGTATCTAGACTTATCTCATTTCCTTTTTTATAAGTCATTTTTTTCACTTTCCATATTTTTTTTTTAAGAATCAATTTTATTTTATTTTTTCTGACATTTAGTTGTGTACGTGGTGCTGGGATTTGAACCCAGATCCTCATGCATGCCAGGCAAGCACTCCAACTGCTGAGCCACTGCCCAGCCCTTAGACTTATTTCTGATGCCACATTCCTTTTTGAAAGAGAGAGCATGTTTGTGGATGCCCTTGTTTTCCATGGCAGATCCACACTTCCCCCTTTCCAAACATTTCTCCTTAAAGCATTTTTAAATGTTCCTCAAACAAGGGAACAATGGCCCCTGGGTCCTATGCCTTGAAAATGAATAGTGTATGGAGGATTATGCATTTGAAGTCATGATTTATACGTCATTTCCTTGCCTTCTTCAACATCATTATTTTTGAACCAGAAAGTATTTTGATCAACATTTTCGAGGAAGAATTTCATGGTATTTCCCAACCTTCCCCTGTGGGTGGAATTGCATCATTGAATCACTTTTCTCTATTTTTTTCTGCTTTTTATCTCCTGCTTTGTCAAGTCTCCAGCAAACTCCAGCTTTTTTCCATGTTTTGTAGTCCTGAAATTTTAGCCTGGCATCTGTGATTGTGTTAATTTCCCATCATTATTTATTTTCTAGCCTAACAAGGAAGCCTCATAAAAACAAGTCATTTTGTTTAGTCCTCAGGTAGAGGTGTGTGCCCTGTTGAATGTGGACCTTCCTGTCTCACTCTGGCAATTTCAGAGGCCAAAAGGGCAGTTATCTCATTCACTGTGGCCTTAGTCCTTATTTCATCTACTTAATCCATTTTAAGGGATTGAAGTGCAGTTAAAAACATTCCAGTATTCCATGGGTGCTCAGATTTTTAGCATTTTCACCTGATCTGAGACTTATGATGAAATACAGGCTCTCAAGAGGTCCTGTGGGGAGTAAAGAGCTGGGTGCCTGTCTCAGCCCAATCCCTTAGAAATGTGACCTTTGAAAACCTCTCAAAGATGCCTCACATCCTCAGGATGGGAGCAGTATTGTTAGGTGTGCCTATCTGGATTAGTCAGGGTTCTCTAGGGCAACAGAGCCCATCAGAGGTCACATATCGACTTCAATAGATAGATGGGAGTGTATAAATGTGTGTGTGTACGGAAAGAGGGGGTGGTAGACAGATTGGGTACTTTGAAGGAATCGGCTTTTGCCATTGTGGGGCTGCAGGCTGGAGACAGGGAAAGAGCTATGTTGTAGTCTCAGGTTTGAAGGTGCTCAGGAGACTGGACTCTTCTTGGAGAACCTCATCGTTTTCTTTCAAGGATGAGGGCCACCCACATTACAGAAAACAATCTGCTTTACTCCTGCTCTACTGATTTAAGTGTTCATCTCATCTCAGAAATATCTTCCTAGCACATCTAGGCTGGCATTTGACCAAATAGCAGGTATCTCAGTCTAGCCAACTTGGCCCATGGTATTAACTGTCCCACCATTTCAGGGCTTTTACGAGCACCATGTGGGAATCATCAGCTGAGGGCAGGAGTGGCAGAGGCAGCTGTCATGAGCACGTCTCTTTCCTCTCTCGCTGTCTTCTTTATGTCCTTTCTGCTCTCCCTCACTGCTACCCCTTTTCTCCTGTGTCTGACATCTGCCCTTGTCTCCTACCTATTGCCTGAGATGGGTGAGGTGAGAAAAAGGGGGTGGGACCAGGTGGGAAGTTAATTTATAGCAGCAGGAGCACAGATCTTGAAGTCAGACTGGACCTAGGGTAGCCCTTTATGACACCTCAGTGAGCCTCTGATCACTTACCTCTCACATGGGGATGATGCTTTTATCTGATACGGTTCTTGTGACCCGACATACGTACGCATGACCCTCGATTCCAGATGTATCCTAAATGCCCATCTTAGTGTGTTTTTAGATTTAAATCATTGCTCTTGTTGACCTGCTCAGGCTTTGTGTGCCTAGATTTCCTAGATTAGTTATTTTACTGACTGTAAACTGTTGTTTCCGTAAAGTCTCTTCATGAATATTCTTGTATGTTAATCTCCTTTACTTCCTCAAACATGCCAAGCGCACTCCTACCCCCGGCCTTTGCATGTGCTGTTCTGCTGCATGGAACTCAGATAACTGCATGATTTGTTCCTGAACTTCTTTTGGGAATCTGCTCAAGTGTTACCCCCTCAAAAGGCTTTCTTTTGCCTCCCTGTATAAAGTAACATATACTCTTACTTTCTCTTGTACTTGCCTTGCTTTTTTTTTTTTTTTTTTTAAATTCATAGTACCATTTTCTGTCTGTACTCTCCTATTACAACAGTGGTTCTCAACCTTGGATGTTCATTAGGAGCACTACAGGAACGCTTAAGAATTCAGATGGCACCCTGCACTCCAAAACAATTAAATCAGAAACTCTGGGGAAGAGACCCAGGCATTTGTATTTTCGGTAACCCCTGCATGCAGCCAAGGTTGAGACCAGTGTCCGTCCTCATCTAGAACCTTAAGAGATTGTGGCTAGGCAGCATCTACATCAACTGGGGAATGCAGGTTCTTGGCCCCACCCCTATCTACCAAAACCGGTTCTGCTCTTTGGCAGGATCGCTAGAGGACTCATTCAACATTGGAGTTTTAGGTATGCTGCACTACTGTGGGACTTCATTTTGCTTGATGTTACATTTTAGTGTCAGAAAAGTACATAACATTTAGTGCTAAAATGTTGAATGTATGAATGAATGAATGAATGAATGAGTGAGTGAAAACTGGAGCTAGGAGAAGGGAGGTAATAAGGAAAAGAGGTCAAAGAGAGGTAAGGGAAGACAGAGGAAGAAAACAGCTTTGCCCTGCCCATGTTGCCGGGTGCAGGTGTAACCAGAGCCACACTTCCTTGTTCTCTGCGCCCAGTCAAAACTCAACCAGCCTCATGTCCAACCTCTCCTGGGCTTTACTTCAGTTTTCTGGGCTTTCCAAAATGATAGTTGACTAATCAAAGATATTGGGTTAATGAATTGCCTAACTACCTAGCCCTGTTTCTTTTCTCTAAGCATGTATTTGATTAGGGGCCTGCTGAAACCAATTAACCAATTAAGTAAATAATTCAGTAAGACTTTATGGACTACCTACTGCATGCATGGCTTAACACACAGGCTCAGGAGGCAAAGAACCAAAGATGAATGAGGTGCAACTTACAGTCCAGCTACAGAGAAAGACATTTAGGTAATAATTATCTGGTAGGGGGAAAAAGGTCGGTGCTGTAAGACGTTAGTTGTAAGACATTAGTAGACATGTAGGTAGATTGCTGTGGAAGGTCAGGAGTAAGTGATTAATTCTGAGGGGTCAGAGTAGACCTCCTGGTGAAGAAGGCAGGGGACATTTGAGTGTGTGTTCGTGAGTGGCTGGAACACAGGAGGTGTGCTTATGAATTTGGGCTATCAGAGGGGCATTTGGAAGACAGTGACAATATTGAAGGACAGTTAGTTCTGTGTTTTAAAACAGTTGGATGATGGCTGTGGGAGGTGGATTAGAGAAAGGAGACCATGGACCATTCAGACTCAACATGGAGATGAGTAAAGATAATATCCAGATAAGAGGACAAGGTCCTGACCTTGTGCAGTGCCAGGAGGCTATAAGATGTGGATAGTTTTTTTTGTGTTTGTGTTTTTTGTTTTTTGTTTTTTTTTTTTTTTTAAGAGAGAGGGACAGTGAGAGAGACAGAGAAAGAGAAAAACAACTTTATTTAGTTTTTCACATGGCCTTCGTTGCTCCAAAACCCAGTTGTGTACATGGTGCTGGGGTTTGAACCCAGGTCCTCGTGCTTGCCAGGCAAGCGCCGAAACCGCTGAGCCACCGCTCCAGCCCAGATGTGGATAATTTTGGAGAGTGTTTCAGATGAGGAAAATCACATCTTTTAAAAAAATTTAAACCAAACAAGTATGGATTCTTGGAGTGATATAAAATTTTATGATTTTATGAGCATATGCACTGAGAACTGAAATATTATAAAATTATAGATCTTTTCTCTTTCTTTGGCCATCAGATAAACTAAATTAGCAGAGTTGAGCCCTCTTGTTTTCTTGGAACTTTGATTTGGGATGGACCCTAGTGATTACTTATTTTAAAAATGAAGGAAAAAGAAACCAAGATATAAAATGATCATCATGAATGAAAGGCGTGCTAACCATTATTGGTTATATAGCACTCCCTCTTATCTTTGGGAGATATGTTCCACGAGTCCCTGTGGATACCTGAAACCACCTATACCACCAAACCCCACTATGCTGTCCATAGCTGACTGAAACATTAGCTGGTACATACATGACTGTAGGGTGTTCCCGTGATAAACTTTCATTTATAAATTAGACAGAGTAAGAGAATAAAAGCAATAGCTAGTAAAAGAATCGTAACAATATACCATAAAAGTTATTTATAACTTGTGAACTGTTTATATCTGGAATTTTCCATTTCACATTTTTGGACTACATTTGACCCCAGGTAACAGAAATTGAGGAAAGGGAAGCTTCAGATAAAAGGACTACTGTTTATTCATCGGGTGCCTGGAGGTTTACATACACATTGTCTCCTTTAATCTTCACAATGATCCTGTGAAATAGGGGGTGTTGCTTTTATTTTAGAGATGAGGAAACCCAAAACTCCAGGAGGTTGAGTGTCTCCTCCAAGTCACGGAGCTAATAGTGGCCTCTCTGAGATTGGAGCCCAGGCACATCCCACCTCACCTGCCTTGTTTTCTGTGCTCTGTTGCCCTCTGAATCAGTGCTCACTCTCACTCAGTGCTGAGTGGGCTGTCTTATAAAGTAGGACGGGCATTGTTGTCCTTATTTTTGGTGAAAGTTTGGTGTTCTCTGAACATCATGTATTGAGGATTTACGACAGCTGATTTCTCTCTGTAACTTGGTTCACTATTTCACAATGTGACCTTTGGAAAGAGAGGCTTTGAGTTCTTAAAATATCTAAATTGGGAGAGAGGATAGAGGAATACTAACCCAAATCAGAAAACTTCTATTAGGTTTCTTTATTATGTTTCTTATAATAATAATCAATAAATGTCCAGGGTTGGGTGTGTAGCCACTCTCAGCTACTTGGGAGTCTGAGACAGGAGGTTTGCAAGTTCAAGGCCAGCCTGGGCAACTTGGTGAAACTCTGACTCAAAATAAAAATTGCTGGGAATGTGGCACAGAGGTAGAGCAATTGCCTAGCACGTACAGGGTTCTGGGTTCAATCCCTTGTACTGGGAACAGCAGTAGTTTTCAGCAATTTTTTCTTCATATGAGTAGGGAGCTCAGGGAAGGACAGTATCCTTTTCCCTGACTACATATCAAGCCCGCAGTCTTAGTTCAAGGAAAGTTTCTGAGTACTCTGGGTCTGATATAAAAAAGTTGAAAGAAAGCAACATCTTGCTTATCACCCTTGTGTTTAAGACCACTTGGAACCCAATACGTGGTCTGCTAAACTGAAACTGATATGACGTGAGTGACTGCTTCAGTTTTTGCACTTATATATTTGGTGGAATTGGGCCTACTTTGGGCTGAAATTGGTGGACATCCTCTGCTCTAGGAATCCTCTGACGATGCTCTAGGAGACTATTCAGCTGGACTCCCTTGGACATCTCCATAACACTGTCTGATACAAAGGACCCACCAGGAGGATCGCTCTTTCCCCCTCCAGCTCTAACAGTGTATGATTTTTCTTGTCCGTGGTGGGTGAAGTAGCCTTCTGAGCTGCCCCAGTGATCTGTTGTCATCTGTGTGATTCAGTCCCGTGTTTATGTTGTCCAGTACTAAGCACAGCCCTAGTGGCCTGAAAGCAGTTGCTCATAATCCATAAGCTGCTCAGCCACTTATTCCAGTCTTATAAATAGGTGGAGATTCTTTATCTCTTAGATCTAAACTAATAGGTGAGTTTGATTCCAGGGGGTCAAAGGGCCAGTGTGACAAGCAGCAAGCTCTGGTCCAAGCAGGGTTTTTGGAGGATGATGCCTGCAGTGCACACAGCCAGCTTCTCCTGAGCCTCAGGGAAACCTTTATTCTGCCTGTGTTGCTGCTCATCCTGCCCTGTGTGTTATAAGGTTGTACGCTCACTCCAAATATAGCAGCATCTGCTCAGCTGCATTTTCTTCCTTTTGCCAAAGAGCAACAGCTCCTCTTTCCTAAGAATGGAGCAGCTTTGGGGCCCAGGGTGCCACGTTTTCGGCTTTGATGCAGTTGCTTCAGCTCCCCATTCCGTCACCTGTTAGAATGCATAGGTGGCAACATAGCGCATAAATATCTGCTTCCTGCTGACTTCATGGTTCTGGAGGAGAGGCCATGTGCAGGGATTAAGATAGACTGAAGTAATGAGCAGGACATAAGGATGCTATGGAATATTCATTTCTAATAAATTAATGAGTAACTGCATTTTCAACAGCTATTTTACCCTATAGTACAATGCAGTAATATTGTGGTGTGTGTGTGTGTGTGTGTGTGTGTGTAAGGAACACCCATCCATCCATCTCTGGCTGTCACATCTGAGAACAATGATAAAAGGCTCTGCCCTTCATGCCTGCAAGTGGTCACAAGACAGATAACTGTATTCAAAGGAACAGTATTTCTGTCTTTTGGCTCCTTTTAAAAACATTTGAGGAATTTGACTGAAGTCGTTTCTTGGTATACTTTGGGTTTCTCTCCGAGAGCTTGTTGTTATTAATGTTCATCCAGGGGTTTGCACTCACAAACTAAGACTGCAGCTGACTCATAGTATTCCGCACCTCTGCTCCTCATTATCCTGAATATTGGTCACTAACATTGGGTTCCTCCGCTACCACCAGTTCTAGCTGAGCCTGGCTTTCAACAGAGCATGAACCTGGAAGTGGAGTTCTCTCCGTCTTTGCAGCCCTTTATCTCAGGCAGACCTCTTTCTTGCAAGCTGATAAGGGCAAAGAAATAAATGCCACCTTTTAAAACAAACTTCTCTAAAAGCTAGGGGGAAAGTCAGCCTTTTTACAGACCAGAGAAAGGGAGGGAGAGAGAGAAAGAGGAGAGAGGGAAAGGCCCGTAATTAAATATTTTACATAGATTCAGAGAGTTTTCAAGAAATGCTGCTCCAGAGTAGGCATTGCTTTTGTGAGCATTTGACAGTCCCTTCTGGTGCCTGGATTGGTACCAGTGACAGTGTTGCCCGGTTTCAGGCACCTGGTGCTTCCCCCATGCTGACCAGCTCCCTCCCCTTGGCTCAGAGCTCCACAGCATGCTTGATCCCAGCTTCTCCTCGCACAGCTTCCCAGAATTGCTAGATGAAGTGACTTTGAGCAGCTTCGTAACTGGTGGGACCAACGCAAAATGCAAATGCAAGGCCCCTTGTGTAAAAATCATGGAGAACTTCAGGACAGCCACAACAGAGCAGTGAACAAGTGCAGACGCACAGATGTGTAGACTGCACGGGTCACACATCCATGCGGCAGCTGGTGCTCTGTGCCATGTGTTAGAAGAAGCAGGAGTCGGCTTGGGGCTGCTTGACGCTCCAACACCGTCACAGCTTCTGGCAGATCCCTGACCCATGATTCAGAAAGAGTCATTCAGACAGGAATTGCCCAGGGTCTGGGCTTGTCTTTCTTTTCTGAAGTTCCTGTGCAGAATGTATGTGTTTAATGTTGTGTGCAGTCTATCAGAGCAAGCGGGAAGGTTTCCCTGGCATCCACTGGAAGCAGACCAGATTGGATCAAAGATGTTGACGATACCCATGGGCTGGCTAAGCTGCCACCCAGGCCCGGAGTCTACTGGGGAGAGGGAACCTGAAGCCCAGGCTCCCAGAGCCACAGCCACAGTCCTAGAGACTAGAATCCATTTGCTCTAGGCAGGAGGCCTGCATCTCCAGGTAGGAGGCACTGCCGGGTGTCTTGCATCTTATTGATCTTTGGTAAAGGAAAGATGGTCTTTGTCCCAAATTATCTTATAATCTCTTCAGGCAATATATATATAGTACATATTAAAAATAGCAACTGACTTGAGACCCATGAAAGAGTGATCCTTTTGTTCTAGAAAATGACAGTGACAATAAATGATGTGGATAGAGATGTGGAAAGACTTTCATGCAAGAACAAGTTCTTGCAGTGTTTTCCTGCACCGAGACAAATCACATCAACCTCTCTTTGCCTCACAGGCTGACAAGTAACAAGGCGAGACCGAGACCGTTTGTAATTTGATAGGTCTCTGGCTAAAGATGCATTTTTATCTGGCCAGCACTGAGAGGCCTCAGTGTCCCTTCCAGTGATAAACTTATGCACCATGGCTTCTTTGGGGGTGCCGGGGCAGAGTCATAGGAGGCATGGAGGCATGGGGAGGTGAAGGGTAAGAGGCCATGCACTAACTCCAGTGAGATGTGGTGAGGCTGGGGCAAGAGTGGAAACAGGGGAATGGCAGATAGGAGTGGAGACTGCCAACAGACTCTCTCTTCATTTCTTCCTTCTTCTCCTACTGTGGGCCATTTTGCAACTTCCCTCCCTGAAGTAGGAAGTGGTCATGTGGTGACACCGAGGCCATGGGCTTCTGTTGCCTGGGCACTGGCACACTTACTGGCTCTGAGTCATCTCATCAGGGAAGTGAGGGTGTGTCTCACCGCCTCCTCTCCCACCAGGGCCTTGGCTTCCGCCTTGCCGGAAATGCCTGGTCTCCTGCTAATCAGAAGCTTGAGCATGACTGGTGGCAGTGTGTACAGATATGGCAAAGAAATGGAAGCTGGCGGTCATTTGCATCTGTTACTATTGAAGGGGGAAGCGTTGATTTCTGAAGATACCGTTAGCATGTTCAGGCACAGCCTTCATCTTAAAGGTCACAAAGAGCCATCAGCTTAGTTATTGCCTAGAGAGTAGCGTCAGAGACGGTTCTAGTTGGAGGTAAGAAATCCTACCCAGGGCTGTGTTGTGTCGTGGAAGGGACGTAGGATTTTTGGAGGGGTGGGGATGGGAAGACAGCTTGGTTATCGAATCTTAACTCTGGCACTTATGAGGTCTGAGACTCAATAGTTTATAGTTTCCCTATCTGTGAAGCCAAGATACAAGTTTCTTGCCCAACATTTTTAGAAGTGAGCAAGGTAATGCTTATACGATAAGCAGTTAAGGATTTGGCACCCTAGCATATAGAAGGTGCCTAGTGAGCCTAAGCTTTCTTATATTTCTTACGTGAGTAAAGATCCAAGTATTCAGTTGGGTTGTGGAACGTTGGAATGGAGGGAAAAGTCAACTCTTAAGATGTGATCGCCTTTCTGAGCCTTTTTACGAGTGATCAGATTTGTCCATGACCTTGGCATTTTTTCGAGAACTGTAATTGAAGGAAGCAGATGTTATTTCTGTGGAAATCACAGAATTTGAGCATTATACTTCTGTTCACCGAGGACTGGGTTCGTCTGGCTTGACTGTATTTGATAATTAGGGGCAGGGTGAACATGGAAAAGCCCACAAGCAACCTGGTACCTCATTATAGCCAATAACAATTCTTCTCCCACCAAGTCTTTACCAGAACTGCTAACAAGGAGAGAAATCGACTGGTTTGAACTTCCTCACCTTTTATTCCCCCCTGCTTGTCCTCAGGAGAGGTGCTAATGAACAGTGAAGTGGCCAAAAGGTTAGCACCTCCAAGAAGGAAGCCAAAGGCTGGACCTGGACCACTGGATAATCAGTTGAATTATTGAACTCTCTCTAGTACAAGGACAGACAAATTCACCTGGCAGTCTTGTTTGAAAGCTAAACTAGTATATTAGAAGCAAGGCTTTCTACTTTAAATTTCATTTTTTAATCTAGTGGTAGATATTTTGGGCCACTGTGGCGTATTGCATCAACCAACTGATGTTCAGATGCTGTGAAGGAGGGGACCCATTCTAAAAGCACCCCAGGCTCTCATTTTCCCTCAGCCCCTCTACATCAAAATACAAACTTAGAGAAGCCCGATGGAATCCTCCAAAAACAAAAAGAGTTGAGATTATCTCCCAAGCCCCAATCCTAGGCCACTCCCTAAACTGACAGAAATGGATGATCCACATATTCTGACCTTTGCCTGTTGCTGGGGGAGGCCTGTTCCAGTGATGGAACTGTCTTTTATTCTCCTCCTTAGTTTAACAGTTACATGGAGAAGCACTGTGGCTTGAATTTGTGCTCATCAGAACCGCCTCAGTGGCTTTTTCAGATAATTTACTATGCCCTTCCCCTAAAGTTTCTGGTTTAATAGACCTGGGCTGGGAATTGGAGGAGTTAGTGGATTCCAGAGACTGTACTTTGAGAACCACAGTGTAATAGATAAGATGAGTTCTGAAGTCAGATAACCTGGGTTTGAATCCTTGACCTCTCACTTGGGTAGTTTTGTGACTGGGTAGTTGGTAGTTTGTATAATCTTTTGGTATCCAAGTTTTCTCATTGACAGAATGGGAATTCTGATTACTCATAGGATTGTGAGTAACCATGAGCCCTTAGAATATTGCCTGCTGCCTGTATAGTAAGTCTTCAGTGTAGACGTCTATGACCTTTTAACAGGCTCCCTGGAACAGTGAGCATAATGCTGATGTTTTTTGAGCACTTATGAATGTCTGAGAAAAAGTATGTGACAGGGATTATCGTATTTAACGTCCACAGCCCTGTCTTCTTCCTCTCTGCCTACCTTCTTCCTTTTTATTAGCCCTTCCCTTCCTCCTCCCCTTCTTTCTCAGCCTTCATAAACAATTTTTTTAACAAAATTAATAAATTCTAAATAGCATTATATGTACATTTTTTATCATAAACTCTGACCTTAAGAGTATGAGTCCTTTGAGGACTTTCCAGCCTTTAAAAAAATATTGGGGGGGGGGTGCTGGAGCGATGGCTCAGTGGTGACGGTGCTTGCCTTGCATGCACGAGTCCTTGGGTTTGAACCCCAGCACCATATACACAACAAAGTGTTGGAGCAACAAAGGCCACTTAAAAAACTAAACAAAATTGATTCTTTCTTTCTCTCTAACTGTCCTTCTCTCTCTCTCTCTCTCTCTCTCTCTCTCTCTCTCTCTTTTGTCCCAGAATGGTACCAGGCACATAGCAGGAGTTTGGAGATTTATTACATGAATAGGTTTCCTTACAAATCAAATTGAATTTGTCTGTCAGGGTTCCTTTCTAGTTCTTCATCCCGTTCTGACTTCTCCTTGACTGACACATTTGTAATAGCTGCTCTTCTTCCAGCTGCAGGGTCACACAGAACCAGACAAGGTGACATTGCCAACCATTTTAAGTTTTATGTTTTTTTTTTAAACTGCTGCCACTTGGACCACCCATTAAAATCTTTAAAATAGGTAAACCTTGGGACAAAGCCAGGTGTCCTTGAGAACCTCCAGGGAGAGGGTAGGACCATGGGAGGGTGGACTCACACTGCTGAGTGTTCTTGAAGGGAGAAGAGGCCCACCAAGACCATCCTTCATTCTCTGCCCCAGGGGAGTGGTGCCAGCTGCCTCCCCAGCTCCCAGCGTGAGGGCTGCTGCGAGGTCGCTCACCACCTTGGGAAGTCGGCTGTCAGGTGTTGGCCAGCTACAGTTGGTTTAAACTCCCAGCTAAGCTGTGAGTACCTCTGGATCAGAAGCAGGTCAGCTGCCAGTCTCTGGTCACTCGTGTAGTTCAGGTTGATAGAAGCTGCTTTTGTACATTTGATGTGACCAGGGCTTATACGAGGTTTGAGGTTTCCATGTGCAGCCTTCTTGAAAGGCAGCTCCTAGAGAAAGGGGGTGTATTCTAACAGTTTGGAAGGAAACTGCTAGGTATTTCCATGGTCTTTCATATTTAGAGCCAGTCTTGTGGCATGGGGTCTATGCCCATGAAACCTGGGAGAGTTTATGTGGTGTTTCAAGGGTCCATTTTCTCCCTCCCTCCCTCCCTCCCTCTCTCTCTCTTTTTCTCTATGCCTGCCCTGTGCCTGAGCAGGAAATAAAATTGAGGAAGGTCCGCCATGTGCCAGTTACTCTGCTAGGTTATTACCAAGGATGGGGAGTAGGGTAGTGAGATAAGTAAAACCTAGCCTTCAGGAAGCCTTTTATTTATTCTCTGTGTATCAGTAGAAGGTTCTGCTGATGATAGGAATCAAGAGTTAGAGGGAAGGGTGACCAAAAAGTAATGATAATCCTTAAAGAAATAGGATTAAATGTTAACTTGGAAAATTATTGCAGCAGTTTCTTAAGTTATTTGTATTGGATATGTATCTGTATATGGGGCTTGGGAAACCCTTGAAGGTTTCCCAAACTTTTTGATTAGGTGCTTTGTATTAGCATGAGACCTTCCCTTAACATGTCACAACAAGGTTTTGGGTTGAGGACACTCTAGTATCTGTACACATAGGCCTTATCCACCTGTTCTTGAGTTTTCTGACAATATTTGGGAATATTGGCTGCTCATGTCCATGTGTATTAGTCCATTTTGTATTACTGTCACAAAATGCCAGAGGCTAGGTAGGTGCTTTATAAAGGAAAGAGGTTTATCTTGGTGGCTGGAAAATTCAGACAACCTGGTGTCCAGTAAGGGCTTCCCTCCTCAACCCAGCTGCATTACAACATGATGGTGAAACAGAAAGAGAACTGGCCATGTGCAAAAGGGACCAAAATACGGAGTGGCCTTCTTTTATAACAACCTGTTTGGGGCTGGAGCAGTGGCTCAGCAGTTACGTCACTTGTCTGTCATGTGCAAGGACCTGAGCTCAAACCCCAGCATCACGTACACAACTATGTGTTGGCATAACAGCCTGTTCTTGGTTGACAGCGTGAATCCATTCACGGGAGTGGAGCCCCCATGAGTTAATTACCTTCCATGGGACCCCACCTCTTAAAGGTTCACCGTCTCAGTGCCATTACATTGGGGACCATGCTCCCAGCACATGAACCTTTGGGAACCAAACCACATTCAAACCACAGCACCATCTATTCCTCTATCATGGACTGGTTGTCACCCACCTCTCTGCCCATTTTCCCTGTCAGCTTCTCCAGGACCCATTCCATGTCAGGAATTGGCAGGGAGTTGTTAAGACATCTTTTTCTTTCTCTTTTATTTTTTCCTCAATGTCTACTATAGTGCTAAGTACTTAGATGTCTTGCTGGGAATATGTATGTGAATGAGTTGATCAGAATTCAAAATTTTAGTTACAAGAAAATTCTTTTGTTTTGCATTGTGCATGGCTTAAAATGGGAAAGGCAGAGACAAAGACTCGGCAGCCCTGAGATTTTCTTTGTTCTAATAAGTTTTGACCTGTTTTCTTAACAGATCAGGATGGGGTTTTCCTTTTACCTACAATTTCAACAAAGTACATTAAAGTTCTCTCTCGAAGGCAATGTGTATTTTCAAATTTTCAGCGTGGTCTTCTCAGAATGAACTGTGACTTCCCCTTTGTCCCGTAGGATTCACATTTACACCCTTATCTGAGTATATATTATTTGGAGTGTTGGTTACCTTCCCATCTGACTCCTCATGGTTGCCTCAAGGCCAGGAAAGTAATTGTCTTGCCCATTTCTGTATCTAATTATGTGCCCATAGTACCTTTTGTATTTGGCACAATGTGCTCAAGAAATGTTTATGTTCTCAAGAAGTGATCAAATGAAAGGGTAATTTGGCTCAGGGAGGTTTTAAGGACACTCCAAATGGCAGTGGGTATGTTTGGAGGAAGAGGCACAGGGAGCCAAAGGGCTGGAAGAGAGAGTAGCTGTTTCCAGAACCACAGTCAGTTCCTTAGAAAACATTACCAGGTCTTACTGGACATAGAGAAACCATCCTCTTGTTTAGTAGTCGTGACTAAAGTTATTTGGGGGGCACCTACTATACACGTAGCTTATACAGTGGATAAAAATTTAAGTGACACTACCCTTCCTAATCTTGGTGAGGAGATAACACATCAACATAAACAATTAAACAGCACAAATTAGTTCAGGATTGAGCACCCAGGGATTAGGCTAGAGACCCAGGGCTATGCCTCTGTGGTTCCGATGTGCCCGGTGCAGTGGTGAGAACTTTGGTGCATACCTCTGTCTTCCTGTAATCTGCGCATATTTCAAGATAGGCATCTCTACCTCCAATTTATAGGCGAGGAAACTGAGGTCTAAGGGCAGATCTCTTGCATGTTCACACAGCTAGCCCAGAGAGCAAATGTCAGCGCTGAGACCTGAACCCGAGTGCGTAGCAGTGCAGAGACGGGAACACACTATGCTTTTGTGGGCAGGGCAGAGACTTGTCTGTGTTGTGTGTGTTGGGGGGCGAGGTAAGCTATGGATGGGCAAAGGGGGAAGAATCCCAGGGTGCAGAGGGCCTGCCCGTTAGCCCTTGCGTGGCTATAAACACCACCCAGGACGGACAACAAGCTGTTGAAAGGGGAAGTCGTCTGACTGTCCCGTGGAGAGCAGCAAAGAAGAAACCTTATGTACCAGCTGCGCCCTGCGTCCCGGAGGCTGGGAGGGCTGTTTGAATTCCCGTGCAGGCTAACGGCGCACCTCGCAGAGCCAGCTTGCGTTGGAGAGGCACAGAGGTGTTAGAAGCTGTTCTTGGGGCCCTCTCCTTCTAGTTGAGGTGTTCCTGGGAGTTTGCTGTTCTTTGTGGTATCTGCATTTTTGATTCCTTGTTCCTTCTCTCCCTCCTTGGTATCACTCATGAAGTCACTTGAGAGGAAGAATAAAGACAGAGAACAAGAAATCAGAACTAAGACAAGACAGCCTCAAGCTGACTCGGAGCTAGTTTCATGTGAGAGGCTTCATTGAGAGTATGCAGGGAAAGAACTATGATTTCCACCCTCCTAAGTAAAGGAAGCGTTAGCGCTGTGTTCCAAGCAGGCTGTGTCACGTGTGCAGGGAGGAAGTCCAAGAGTGCGGCGGGGCCACAGGTGTGTGCAGGGTGCAGGAACCACGTGTCCTCTGATGACTCCACAGGAGGTGGCCCTGGCAGGAGAAGTGACTCTTCTCGCTGTCAAGAAAGTTGATGATCTGCTCTTCAGGAGGTGGCGTTTACGCAAAGCTTCTGTTCCTGTCCAGTCTTCTTTTAAGTTGAAAGTGCAGAAGAGCAAATTAAGCAGGGGTTATGCAGTAGCTTGCACGAGATGAGAGCAGTCCACCTGAGAATAGTCTGCACCTTAAAAATTAGATTCATAACAGAGGAGGCAGGGCTGGGTGGCCCACAGCTCTCTGAAGATGGCCTGTGAGTTGACATTCATGACATTAGTGTTACTGTTAAATTGGATCATACACTTTTTTTTATTAAAGGAAATCATTTAAATTTATTTATTGTTTATTAAATGTTTAAACTACTTTAAAAGTTTTTTTATTGTTTTTTTTTGTTTGTTTTGTTTTGACACAGAGATTGAGCCAGGGATGCTTAACTACTGAGCCACATCCCCAGCCCTTTTTAATTTTTAAAAACTTGAAACAGAGTCTCACTAAGTTGCTTAGGGCCTTACTAAATTGCTGAGGCTGGCTTTGAACTTGTGATCCTCCTGCCTCACCCTCCCAGAGCCCCTGGGATTACAGGCATGTGACATGGTGCCCAACGAAAGATTTTTTAATTGTTTTTTTTTTCCATGTACTAACTAATTCCCTGTCCCTGATTTCTTTGTCTTTAGTTATATGCCTAGGTGGTGGTTCCATAGTTATCAATGTTTATTTATAATTTGTATTCTACTTTTAGTATTATTTAATATAAAAATCATATAATGTAATATTGTATGTTGAACTTGGTAGCTTACAAAACACCTTCACATACGTTATCTCTCATTTTGATGACTTGATGACATCGAACTGAAGCAACAGCATGAAGCTCTGTTCCTAAACTGAGTTCTGCTCAACTGTGAGCAGGCAGTGTGAACTAGCTTTGGCCTTATCACTGTTTCCTGCTCAGGCAGGTAAAATCTGCTAAAGAGAGGAGCAGTTGCCAGATGGCCAGGTGTGCCAGTTCACAACCGAGAAGGGGCAGCTGCTGGTTGAACTTTGCCCGTGTTTTCAGGATTTTATCTCATCTTCTGGGTGTACTCCTGAGTATATTCTTGTGGGTGTGAGCACTGAGACGGAAGACCTGTTCAAAGGCATTGCTGCTTTCCCTGCAGAATCTGTCTGAAGGTCCTGAGAGCTGCTAGGCAGCCATCTTGGAGCGGGTGGGGATTGGGTCGCCATGTAGTGGGGTTGTATTTATGCCTACCGAATTCAGCCTCCTGGGATCTGAGAGGGTTGCTCCCTGGGTCACTGACTTAACTCTTTGGTGTGACTGCCAGCTGTTTGATGATTCCCTCCTTAACCTTGACACAATCTCACTATGACTGACTCATACAATGGGGAAGGTAGTGGCCTTTGAACTCTCTGTTCAAGATGATCTTGACCTTGGTTAGACACCAACTTGACTTCTGGGGTTGGAGGGGATGTGCCCTGCGTTACTGTTTCATTGATTTTTCTTTCCTTAAAATAACTGGTGTCTTTTAAAACTTTAAAAAAAATTTTTTTAACCTTGCATACCTGAAGTAGAAGGCCATCTCTTTCGTGGTGAAAGAATAACCATTTTCCCAGGATATGCTGGCTGTGTGAGTTAAAACAGGAAGAATAGCGGTCCTGGGTTCAATTCTTGGGTTTTTTGTTAATTTGTGAAGACATTATTTAATTTCCCTTTACCATGTTTTCTAGATCCACAAAATATAAAGAAGAGTTCATGACTGTTTATGTGCTACTGGGGGATTTTTCTGTACAAGCAGAAATTACTGCTGATGCAACCACAGGACTTGCTACTGGCTTCAAGAGGTGCATTTTATTCCCTCTGGAAAGAGGCCACCAATAATGGTAGAAACAAAGTACATTTGACTTTGACCGTGCTTTTGATAATTCTTCCCTTACAATCCTTAAAAACATACCCCCTCATTTTAAGAAAGTAACCGCAGGCCTCCAGCAAAGTTCATGCATACCTGTGTGGGCCTTTGGGATTGTAGTGGGAAAACCTTATTCCTTTCTTGTGTCCTGATATTTCGGCATTTTAGAGGTGTTTGGAAAGAAAAGTGGCAGAGAAGCAGCAGAACCTGCTTGGCAGGTCTTGTATAACAGAGGAAGTCCAATAAGGCTCTGGTCCGGGATTGCCAAACTCAAAGGAGGCAATTGTAGTGTGCACGAAGGTGCAGGTTGCCAAAGCCCCGGAGCACTTGACTACCGCAGCCCAGGCCAGAGCTGCGTTAATGACCGTGGACTCCTTGGTGAGGTGGCCCTTTCACTGGGTGGACATCTGATAGTTGACTGCTTTGCTAACCCGACACCCTCTCCTCTCAGCCCCTGAGACTCCCTCTTACAGGTGCAGATAATGGTGCCAGCAGCTCTCTCCGCTGCAGAATGTGGGTGGGTTTGTGAGCTGGATTTGGCTTACCTCTTTTGCTTTGGAAGATACAACAATGAACTCTTTAGAGAAGCAGCAGAAGGAAAGGAAGCCTTTCCCGTGCCCTGTGGGCCCTTAGAGGGCTGCCACTTGCCCTTCCCCAGAAAATTACTTCATAGTGTACCCAGCACGCCTCCAGGACACCAGAGAAGGTGGGAGAATGCCTTTCCCAGATGTGTGCACAGGCTCTGAGCTGTTCCCGAGCACAGAGCTGGGGCCTGCTCCCGCGGGCACCACCTCCTTGGCTTCACATCCCTCCGCCCCAGTCAGCCTCATGCCTCCAGTGTCTTCTGACCCAGAAGAAAGTGAATGCGCGACTGCCTTTGCGAGTGAGAAGTGTGCCAGCACAAGTGACGGGCGATTTTAAGTGTGGGTTTTTTTGTTAGGGGTGGCTCTTTCTCCACCTCAATAAGAAGAGTTCTAAATAATTTCAACAAGGCAGTTTTTGATCTTTAAGAGTGACATAGAAAATAAAAATATATTCTTCTTATTTCAGCATTGTCTTGTCAGCAATTAGCACAGTCTTTAATAGAAAAACTTTTTTTTTTTTTTTGAGAGAGAGGGACAGAGAGAGAGAAAGAGAAAATCAGTTTTATTTAGTTTTTCATGTGGCTTTCATTGCTCTGACATTTCGTTTGTTGTGTATGTGGTGCTGGGGCTCAAACCTGCGTCCTTGCGCATGCCAAGCAAGCACCGTAATTGCTGAGCCACTGCTGCAGCCCCAGAAAAACATTGTTGATTGAACATGTAGCTGGATGGATGAGCACATGAGTGCTACTAAGTGCAAGTATTTATCTTTTCTAATCAGGTGTTTTCCTACTGGCCCAAAATTACATGTAACAAGAACTTAGGATGCTTTTGGAGAAAAAATGAGGATCATAACTCTATACAAAAGCAAGAGCTTGTTCAACGATTAGAGATCTTTGGAGGTTTTGAAATTTCCCACTATTATTCTTAACAGAAGCGAGAGAGCTTAAAATATTTTCCCCTACTTTCTTGGCCTATAAGGAAAAGCAAATTTCAGAAAAACATGGGACGGAACAGGAAGTGTTCGCAGGTTTAGTCATACTTGTTAGGTATGAAAAAGCCCCACTGTGTTCTCATATTGTTTCTTTTATGGACTTAGCACTTCCTACTTTGAGAACATCTTCCTCCCCAAGGGCTCAAAGCTCTTTATAGTCATTAATCTTTATCCTGCTTCTTTTCTTAAGAAAGAAAGAAAGAAGAAAGAAAGAAAGAAAAAAAAGAAAGAAAGAAAGAAAGAAATAATAATAAAGGAAGAAAAGAAAAAGAGAAAACCACCTCCTTGCTTGTGTTTTAGCAGCTTAATGCATGTCTGGGTTCATTAACTCAGCTGAAAACATGGTCCTGTTCAAGGCAAGGTAACCATCTTCTCCTACATTCTCTGAAAGTTTCAGTTTTAATACCCCTAAATCTCATGTCCCAGGGACCAACTCCCCAATCTCAGGCAAACCAGGATGGTTAGTCACCCAAGAAGGCAACCAGTTTAGGAAGTTTTTCATAAAAAGATAACATTCCACCCTTCAGTTCTCACCGTAACCTCGGCTGGCTACCCTAGAACTGCCCTAGAGAGCAGCATGGGAATGGCTGAGTGCAGATCTTACATGCTGAGTAATAGAAGACTCAAAGCACAGGGTCCTAGAATAAGAGGAATTTCAGATAAGTAGGGGTATCACAAAGTATAATTTCTGGTTTCTTGTGTTTCATCTAGTATAGTACAGTATACAGTGTAAAGTGAAAACAAGAACTGATAACTACCTGATTTCTGAAACAAGAAGTGTGATCTCAGATACTTCTGTTGGGCTCAGATTTTTCATCTGAAAAATGAGGATGCTGGTCTCAATTTCTAAGGCCCCTTCCTGCCCAGACTCACCATGGGGAAAGAAGCAGGAAGTAAGAAGCAGGAGAAGTCAAATGAAAATGGACTCCCTCTCCTTCATGCAGCTCTGTGCAGGAGAGGACATTTTCCTTCCAGAATAAACCTTTTAACACACTCAGGGCGTGAGTGTCTGTCACATTGCACCCGTCTTTCCTACCAGTGTACACTGTGTTCAAATGTGCTGCTTGTTGGTGCTGGAGCTGCCATGGTGCTCCAACCTAGCCATCCGGGACCCAGATGACCCTTCCTGTTTGTATCTCTTGAGGACCTAGGACACTCTGGTACTGGACCTGTATACGTCATCTCAGAAGTGCTGTCCTGTTCAGAATGCCTAATCCTTGCTTTGTAATCTTCCTGTTAAATGCTAGAACTTTGAAAAATACTTTCTAATACCTCTTCTACCATCTTCCCGAAGTCCACAGAATCACTTTCATTTGGCCAAAGATCCTTTATGATTTGGTGGGGGGATATAGAAAAACCATAGCTTTGGAATCTGATATACTTTGCTTCAAATTCTGTGAGGCATTGGAAAGCAAGTTCTATAACCTCAGCAAGACTCAGTTTCTCCCTTTGTCAAACTTGAGTCTCTGGCACAGAGAAGTTGCTTAGTACATTCTTTTACCTCTTTGTTACCGTTAATCTTTCCCCTTGCTCCTTGCCTGTATCATCTTGTTTCCATTCTTTCTTCTCTGTTTTATCTCAAAGGTTATAGAAAAAGTGTAAGTTATAGGTCAAGGAGAGTGAGTGGGTGATTATGAGTAATTACACCAGTTTTTCCTCCTTATATCTCAGTCAGCCATTCTTCCCATGTGTGGTTTTGGAATTAGCTGGGAAAGAGGTATCCTTAGCAAAATAGAAATAATCTCAGTGTGAGAAATGAACTGTGTTTATTATTAGAGCAATTGCAGGCACCTTCCCCAAGATACACACACACACCCTCATACTCACAGCCTAATGCTCAACAACATTCAACGTTCAAGAGTTGATTTGTCAATCCAGGTGAATTGGGGAATGCATACA
Source organism: Aplodontia rufa (assembly GCA_004027875.1). NCBI lineage: Eukaryota > Metazoa > Chordata > Mammalia > Rodentia > Aplodontiidae > Aplodontia > Aplodontia rufa. The sequence goes on from PVKS010004143.1 coordinate 85,061, forward strand.
GATGGCCCACTGTATGCATTGCTATATCAGACAGCAGGGAAACCTCTGCTCAGCAGACGACTTGATGTCTCTTACCAGTAGCCACTAACATGTTAATCAAAAGAAGCAAATGCAAATTTTCCCTTTGGGCAGAGCGTGGATAATGGTGTTAGAGAAATTACCTTGAATTGTTCCTTCTTGAATATCTACCCAATCCAAATAGCTGGATTAGCTGATCACCTGCAGACCTGGCAGCATCTACTTTTCCTATTACAGCTTCTTGTAGGAATCAGGCCTTTTGATTTCTACTTCTCCATTTTATTTTTTTTTTTTCTGCTTAAAAACAGATAATTTGCAGAGGGGCTTGAGGGTAACTGAAATTCTGCAACAGATCATAGTTTTGCATGAGCATTGCATCTTCTATCACATGGTCCCCTGTGCAGGTATCTAGTATCCTGAACCTGACATGGGTGGAGCCATTGAGACATCTCAGCCATGATCATGTACAAGTAATACATTAAGTCCCAGAGCCAAGATCCAAAATGAACCTGGGGCTTCCAAGCCATTGGAATGAAACTTGAAAGTCTCCATTCTGCATTTTCTAAGAATGGGGGAAATGTCTTAAATTATGGGCTGTGTCCCAAAGGTGGAAGGGTAGCCTGTTTTAGTAACACTAGTTCCTATTTCTAAACCTTTTTCTTCCAGTTCCATCTGTGCCAAGGTTTATCTGCTACTTAATGCATCCAGCCCTCCATGAGTATTTATAGGTCCACTAATATCCACACATTAGCCTCTGCTAAAGGTACCTTCACCGCAGCCTCAGCACAGAAAGGGGTCATGAACCCTCAGATTAAGTAAGCCTTTGGCTTCTTGATGTCCTTGTGAATTAGAGCTGTTGGGAGTTGGTCTTTGGAGTACTTCTAAGATTTTTTCAGTGGTAAGATCAGAGTTTGTCACCTAAAGTGTTTCTTGAACATTATGGGGTAGGGCTGAGAAGCAGACAGATTATCCATGGAAGTGACATCTCCTCCAACATTTCAAAACCGTCACCTAAAAAGACCACTTAATTGAATTGTACAACCATTGCTCAGTGTAATCAAAGAAAGAACCCAGTCTTTGCTGCCAGTAGGCCCTGAGTTCCAAGCTTGGCTTATTAACATTGCGCAAGTTCCGAAACATCACTGAATCCCAAGTTTTTGGTCTTTAAAATGGAAATTAAAACATCCTACTTATTTGATTGCAGAGAAGTTTAAATGAAATAATATATGTATCCATCACACAAGAATTGAAAATATATAATAGTTTCTTTTCCTTTCCCCTCAAAATTTAAATTATAAGTTTCTTAAAGAAAACAGAAATTATTGTTTTCTTGCTCATTTCCACATTCTCAGCACCTAGCACTATCAGGCACGTATTTGTTGAATCAAAGAAAGATCTTTTCTAACAGTCTTAAGTTCATTTGCTCATTTATTCACCAAATGGTTGTTGATTGTCTCAGCATGCTGGGCACTGGGCTTGGGGAAGTACAGTCTACAGCACAATCATAGTCAGCGTTACCACTTTTAATCTAGCTGGAAAAGACACAGTGCATTGACCATTAGTGTAATAAACAACTTTGATCCTTGAGGTGGGATTCAGATTTTGGCTGACATCATTTGGTGTCAAGACTGACAAGCTAGTCCTGATCATGTTTTTGGTCAGAAAAGGCAATAAGCTGTTACTTGTAACTGGCAATGAAAGTTCTAAAAGAGGTATTTCTAAAGTATTTTATTATTGGAATAAGTATAAACATATTGAGAAATTTCTGTTTTTAAAAAAAAAATTTTAAAGGAAGAGGAACAGTGCAAGAGAAAGAGAGAAGCAATTTTTCTTATTTAGTTTTTCATGTGACTTTGTTGCTCCAACACTTTGTTGTGTACATGGTGCTGGGGTTCGAACCTGCGTACTCACACATGCCAGGCAAGTGCCGTAACCACCAAGCCACCACTCCAGCCCCCGAGAACTTTCTATTTTGAGAGGCAGCAGACTTGATGGGCTGGGATCACAGTAGGCAAAATGTTCCAGAAACTTGGAACAGCTCAGAATATGGCTTGTTGAAGAACTGGATAATGGGGAAGAGAATGTATTTCCTGGAGAGGAGGAAGATAATGCAGGTGGCTTATAGCACTGTTCTTGTGTAGATAGTCTGACTTCAGATCTTGTTAATAAGTCACCAGGTGGCCCCAGGTGAAAATACAGGACAACGGATGAGTTTGTGTTGGCATTATACTTTGTGTGAACATTTTTTCATATAATTACATGAATCTGTCTCATAAGGCTGCTCCTTCATTATGTAAATCCCCAGGTGTCCACTGTGTGGCCTGTTCTAGAGGCGCAAGGGATATGGTGTGAGCAAGACACCAGAGGCCCCACTAATACCATGTTTCTCTGCATGATGACCTCCCCTGCAGGGTGAGTGGGAGAGCCTGGGGCTCCCAGGTGGTTTTGGGGCTCTTTAAGAGGCAGGCAAAGATGAGGTTGGCCCCCCAACAGGAACTCAAAGTCCAAACTCCAGTGAACCATTAGCCCACAAACAAGAAATTGTGAAGAACCAGACTTAAACCAGACTTGCCAGGTCTGCTGAGGCCAGGCAGGCTTGGGGCAGAGGGTTGCCCTGGGTCTTGCCAGGCCCCTGAATGAGGCACCAGAGGCTGAGTCCAGGTGGCGAGGGACCCACCTGCTTAAAGCACTGAGTCCAGATGATAGTTAAAACCTTACAGTCAACTGAAAGGGGCTTTCTAAACCAGAAGGTGTTTATAACAGTGGTCAAAAGCAAGTAGGACTTTGTTTAGGTCTCGGTATCCTCAGGGTCATAGACTTCTGTTCTCTCAGTGTTTTCCTTTTAATCTAGAAGTGATACACTCAAGGCTAGTCTATGAGAATTGGATTGATTTTTCCAGTCTGAACAGAGAACAATACTACTTATTCTTCAATCTCCCAGGGATCTGATGTACATAGAGTGTTATAATGTAGTAGGATAACCCACATTGTTTTCTAAAGCCCTTGATCAAAGGCATGGATAAGAGGAGCAGGATTTGCCTTTTAACCTAGGTCTGAAAGAAATGGAAAGTGTTGCCTAAGAATAATAGGTAATGAGCTGCGTGCCATGTCACATGCCTATAATCCAAATAGCTTGAGAGGCTGATGCAGGAGGATTGCAAGTTCAATGCCAACCTTAGCAGCATAGTGAGGCCTTAAGCAACTTAGTGAGACCCTTTCTCAAAATAAGAAATACAAACAGACTGAGGTTGTGACTCGGTGGTTAAACACCCCTGGATTCAATCCCCAAAACCAAAAGAAAAAAAAAAAAAGAATAGGTCATGGTTTGCGTTTCCTTTTTCACGTATTTTAACTCATTTGATTTGATCGAAATCTCATCAGTCCATCAGCAGAGTTGTCTCAATTTCATAATGAGCCAAGGAAACTGAGACTTAGGTGGGCCCACCTCCCTTTAGAGCTGTGGTTTTAGCGGGAAGAACTAGCATGGAGGAAGTGATGAATGTGTTTGTTCAGGCTCATACTTTTGTTTTTGTTTTTTTTTTTTACTTTTGCAAGTAGGGAAGGAAGACTGATAAGGATAGCTAGAATTGGTGAAAGAATAAATGCAAGAATAAATGGAAGGTCGGTCTTAGGATTGGTTATTTGGTGGGGGGGTCCTTATGTAGCATTCTTCCTTTTGAGCAGGGGTCCATCAGACAGAACCTCAGCCACAGCCCAGAGGAGCCTGCATTACTCTTCAACAACGGCTTCACCATAGCAGTCAGGCCAGGCAGATGATGACATGTCAGACACAGATATGCTCTCAAGGAAGTTAGAACCATGTATTTTATATATAGCCTGTGTGAGCTTTCATTTTAATTGTTTTCTCTTTATTAAATGCAAACTTTTTCTTTGAGGAGTACAAGTTACGTTTTGGAAAAGTTTAAAGTTCTATTTTATGGCTCAAATTCTAGATGATAGAAATAAGTAGTATTAAAATACAGTAAGTAGTATTAAGTATACCCAAACCTTTAGGAGATGTTGGGCTCTAATGCTAGGTACCTTCTAAGGAGCACCATGGCCAAGTTCAAGATGATACACTTGAGGAAGGGTTGCAGTGCCTGGTGATAATTTGTGTTTGGGGAGGAGAGCTGAAACTTCTGCAGAATGGCGTCCTGAACAAACTTGTTTTTCAGTTCCTAGGGAAATTGGTTAGGTAGTTGAGAGAAGTCAAAGACTTCACTTGATGGAGCCTAAACTTGTCTGTATTCTTCCTGATGAGTGCTGTAAGGCTCGAACTCTCTGAGTACAGAGGGCAGGAGAAAAGTGCCCCATCCCTTCCTCCTTCTCTGTACACGGCTTCCAGTTCAGAGGACTCTAATGATTATTGCTTAGAGAACGAAGAGGAGGATCGTGGTTTGTGTGCACTTTCTATCCAGTTTGTGATGTTTCTGAAAGGATGGGGACAGCACTGCAGCTGGGACCACCACTCATCTCCGTAAGGTGCTGCAGCAGTGGCCCGGTCTGGGTGCACAATGTAGTTACCATTTGCACTGGAAATGGCTAGTGCCACTGGGAGGTAGAATTCTTTATATAATTTTGATTACATTTAATTTTAAAACATGCTGGAGTTAGCTATTAAAAGCCTTTTATCAAATATTTGCAACAGTCTGTGATTTCACTGTTTCAACTATGAATTTTATGAATCAGTATGGGTCAAATATTTCCCGTGAAAATCTAGTGTTCAATTGGAAATGTGATGTAACGAAAAGTAGACATTGCATTTCAGGCAGTAGAAAAAAGAAAAGATATTTCAGTAATTTTATGTAGTGATTAAATAGTAAAAGAATATTTGGGCTGTGTTGGGTTTAGTGTACTATATTATTTAAATCAATTTTACATATTTTTTTTTAATGTGAGTAAAAAATGTTAGATCGTACGTGACTTGCGTTGTTTCTGTGGACAGTGCTGGTCTTCACAGTGCCTATGGATCCATCATCCAGAGGGGCAGTGGGACTTTCTAGGGAAAGTTGCTAGACTGCAAAAGCTGAAGACTCATTTTTTTTCCCCTTCTATTAATATGCTGTTATATGTGGATAGTTTTATGAGGATTGAGGGTTGGAAAATAGGTTTTAATAAGAACAAGTTAATTGAGACAATAGCGTTGCCTATGTTAATCAGAATGATTCTCAAGTGCATTTTTTTATCCACTCAGAAACCACTGATTCTCCTGAGAACAAAAAACTACATTAGTGCTTTGTCATTTGTGTCTGTTCGATCCTTTCACCTTGTCTCAGGCAGAAATCTTGGTGATTATCAGAATGGGTTTGATTTGCTGGTGGCAAGAAATATAAAGTAATCCAACCAGAGGGGAATTCCATTATGTTGAAGGAAATATCAGCCCTTCTCCAGCTCCTGTTCCAATCCCAACAGCTCCAAGAGTTGTTCAGCGTCCCTCCTTCAGCATTTTTGTTAAACTTTGCAGATCTTCCTCTTTGTAGATTCCAGTTACTGTCAGCGACGTGTTAGGCCTGTTGGTGAAGCCCCGGGTGAGGCGTGACTGGTGTGATAGCTGCTGCCACAGCTTGGTTTGCACGTTGCTTTCTGAAGATGCAAAGAGAATTACAGCCCACTCTACTAGCTTTCACACCCAAGTGAATTTCAGTTGTTAAACCGTATCCATGCCACAATCCTCTCAGTTTTAGAACTGAATTTAGCTCTAAGAGATAAAATACTGATAAAATCAGGATGCTTGGAAATTGTTGAAAATTGTTTTATAGGAAGAACTTCAGTTTCAGGTGGCTTATTTACTTACAAAGGTTTTCCTTTTTTTAGAAAAATGAGTAAATAATCGGTTAGGTTCTTGCATAAACTACCCTTAGCCTTTAGAGCCAGCTTGGGCATAGACTTCATCGTGAGGAACCAAGAGTTTAGAAAATGTCATAGGTAGAGGGTGTACTTTGAAGAAAGAAGACTGCACCGGGGTTAGGAGTGTTGGCTCCATCCTGAGCAGTTACATGGTTCATTCAAGGATCTTATTAACGCTTCAGCCTCAGTTTCTGCCTCTCTTGAGTCAGTTTTGTGCTAGTTCTGATGACCCCACTCCTGGGGGTGTTAAAAGAATGCAAAGGCTTATAATCTAAGGGCTTTGCCTTTGGCAAAGAGCCCTAGCAGTCTCAAGGTTTCTAGTAGTTTAGGATTCTAAGATTTTGTTAAGAAGTCAGCAGCTTGGAATTGAAGGTGTTTCTTCAGATTTAATCACTTAATAGCTAAATGTGTGAAAATAAACACCTTACCACTAGCAGTGACAGACAGGTAACAATGAGGGAAAGATGTGTCCCACTGGCCGTCTTAACTTGGCATAGTTGATTTCCGTAGCATCCCTGACAGCCACATCATTCCCGTCACCCAGGAAACAGTGACCTCTCCATGTTACTTGACGTGAGTCCTTTCTTGAGCAGGAGAAGGGGTCCTGGGGCTGAGCACATGAAGACCAATATGGGTGCTTCTGGAAGGGAAAAAGGGAAGGGAGTACAAGCCAGAAGGGGGATGAGGACCAGGGCTCCATGCAGAGCCCCAGAAAGTGGGGGCTGAGCAGCCGTCCTGCGGTGGCCACAGGGGAACTCCAGAAGCAACTGGGAGAGAAGAGGAACCGGGGCACACACCTGCGTGGAGCATATGTAGGTCAGGTAGCCACCATTCAGGAACTGCCTACATTACTTACACTGATTATCTCTGTTTTATGGTTAAAGGCTGGACAGTGGTAATTTACTCAGGAGGGAAGGATAATTAGCAAATTGATTAATAAGATTTCTAAACTCTATTTGTGAAAGGGAATCATTTACCATGTCTTAATTTATTCTGCTTATTTATGTTTTGATTTAAGATAGTGATTCTCAACCTTGATGTTACATACTGGGACACCTAGTAACTTTGACGATTATTAACGCCTGCCTCCCAGCCCCACTCTGATTTACTTAGATGCTGAGATTTTTAAATTTTTTTTGGGAGGCAGGGCGGTAACTGACCTGCAGCCAAGGTTCAGAATACCTGATTCAAAATGTGTGTTTCCTAAATCATTATCTGATCCTGAGTCCCTAAATTCAAGCATATTTTTTCATGCGTAAAATGAACTATTAGTCTTCCCAAGGCCAGGAGAATGCAGCCTGTGAGTTTCCTTATTATTTCAAGCTGCTTCATAGTCTGTCAGTTACCCCCACCCAGCACTTCTGTATTTCATTCTCATTCCCGTCATTTAATTTTTAGAATGGTATTAATGCCAGTGGCATTTTTGCAGTACTGTCTTGTCAGCAAAACTTGTTGTAGTCGTAAGTTATCTAAAAAACAAAGCTCCCAGGTCCCTCTACCCATGACCACAACGAAGGGGAAAGGACCCTTCCTAATACAGAATCTTATGTCTAAGAATCTGGGAACGTCTGTAATTTTTTTTGACAAGTGTAGGTAGAAAATACTTGCTGAGATGGTCGTTACTTCTGGAAACACAGATGTGCAGTGCTCCTGACTGGTGTATAAGGTTGTTTTAGAGCCTGGGGAGCAGTAGGGAGGTAAATTCTGCTCTTATTTCTTAGTCCTATGGTAAGGTCATTGTCAATCTTCATTCTTGTTTTCAATTAACTTAATTCCCTATTTTATAATATCAAGACAGGCTTAATTCTTACGGCATGCATTAAAAGTAATGCTTCGTGGGGGACTTCTCAAATTCCTCATCATAATCATGCCTTGTGTTGATGGACAGCCTTTGATTCAAGCAGCTTAACAATATTGTTTAAGCTTCATCCTTTTTATTTTTAGAATAACGTTACGTGAAAGTAAAGGCTGGGCATTGTTATTCCCAGTTCCTCAGACAGCAGCACTGAGATGGGGACTCACTCCTTTTACACTGCTCCTTGGGTGCAAGATTACTTGGTTTTGTGGAGCATTATTTTGGTAGTAAACATTTTCCAGAGATATAAATCTTTCCCAGATTGAATTTGCACTTGTCCCTCTAGGTGTAGTTTGCAGGACTTTTTCTATTTCTGTTTATTTCTCAGTCTAAAGTAATCCAGGAATTCTCTGGTAGAGCAAGGGAATTTCTTCAGTTTGACCATGGTAGTGGTTGCAACCCACCCTCTTCCTCCTCACTGCTGGGTGAGTTGGGGGAGGTATCAGGGCCTTGTAGGGTTTCATTAAAACAGTTTCCTTGGGGCTGCCTAGAGATAGCCTGCAAAACACAGAACTGGATTACTCTGGATTACCCACATTTGAATTACGATATAGACCTTTACCCCTTGCTCTGCTTTCTGTCTTTAAAACCTAGTTTCTAATTAGGCATGGGTGGTCCACTTAAGCAATAGACTTGTTGTAAAGATAAATCATAGCACAAAAAACCTTCTTGCTTTTAAAGACAGTCTAAGTTGCCTCCCTGCAGCCTTCCCTACAACTCCCTGGGGTTGTGGGTTTAAACCATAGCTTCTGTTTCTCTCCCTCTTCTTTTTACAAGACTTTCAGGATATAGCCACTTAAAAAAGAAATATAAAAGAGCGGAGCCCAGAGAGATGCTGTAACAGAAAGAAGCTACTGAAGGAAGAGGTAAGGGATTAACCAGGCCAGATAACGCAGGTGAAGGGAGGAGGAATTCAGAGTTAATACACAGGTTCAAAGCAACCCTTGAGGCCATCATTGTTTGTAGGAGCCTGACCTTCAACCTCTTCTCTGCCCAGGTCTTTGTGAATTCCAGAGGCAGGTCCTGCCTCCAGGGGCATTGCAGTGATGTACTAGAGCAGTCCTGTGGCAGTGGGACATGCCTGGAAGGTCTCTCTCATTTGTGGGGAGAAATTGAGAAGCTTTCTAATGGCGCCCTTGATACAAGTAAATAGCAACTCTCTCAGTTCATTACTTGTTAGCCTCAGGCAGGGACCACGCAGATTGCCTAATCGTAATAGCCAAACCATTAAAGGGAATAGCATTAATGGAGGAGAAAGCAGCTAATCAGGAGCTGAACTTGGCCCCTTTATTTTGCCCAGGATATAAACTGCTGCTAATTTAAGTACCTGTTCCTTCTGCAGCTGGAAACAGTGGGAAAGAAAGGATTCGGTGACCCTCTTTCAAAAGGTGGATCAAAAGCTTAGGGGCATTTCTGGGTACATCTAACAGCCAGACTTGATTTTTCCCAATGATTCTGCATAAAGGAAACCATACCACGTTTCCTGTCCTGAAGTGAAGCTGTGCCCCACCGTGGGTAGCACTGGCCCAGCATTCCCAGGAGTGGTGGTGTGTGCTGCCGAGCTCCCATGAACACTGCTTTGAGCAGAAGCAGCCATCTACATCATGGCAGCGACGAGAGGTGTAGTCTAGGGCTGTGGAATGGCAGGAATTTAATTTTCCCATGCAGGTCTGAAGCACATCACTCTGATGGCTTGTGCCTTGGCACTGGGTTCCAGTCAAATGAGCTAACCATCCGTGCATCCTTAAAGCTGGGCTGACTCCGTAGTACTCCCTGGAAACCACAGGCTGGCATTAAAAGGAATCACAGCTTTAGATTCTGCTTACTATTCATGTCAGAAATATCCAAGAAATTCAGACAGAAAAATAAATTCATGGGCCCTCAGGAGTGGCAAGGATCTTAATGGAAGTGTTTTAAAATTGGAGCAATAAAGAAATCTGTTTGAGTTTATTTTTTTGCTTTGGTGATCCTAGTTCTAGAAACTAATGCTTTTTCAGATTATATTCAGTAGAACTCTAGGGTCTGACGAGGGGATTCATGGGACTCACTGGTAGAGAAAGTGGTCATGGTATTCTTGTCCTTGGTGCTGCTCCACCCACACTGTCATTAATAAGCTTTGACTTACCAGGACATATAAGAGCGTACAGAAGAGGCATCTTGAAGTTCTAAGAAACCTGAGGGAGCTCCTTCCATGGGTGGAAATGCCTTTAGAGTAACCTTCCTCCCTCAGCTTCAGTCAGCTTTGGGGGAACAGGAAGTACCACACACACTGGAGGCTTCAGCTGTTAGGCTTTTCCTCTGGTCTGTTGCTGGCTTTGTTCTCTGTGGGTGTATAAGTGCTATGGTTTGTTAGTGTCCCCTGAAGGCTCATGTGTTAAAGGCTTGGTCCCCAGAGTGACTCTATTAGGAGGCGGTGGAACCTTTAAGAGGTGGGGCCTAGTGGGAGGTCTTTGGGTCATTGTGGGTGTGCCCCCCAAAAGGGATAGTGGAATCCCAGTCCTTTCCTTTTTCTCTCTTTTGCTTCCTGGCCATGAGGTGAGTGAGTAGTTTTGTCTACCACAAGCTTCTACCGTGCTGTGCAGCCCAAAGCAACCAGGCCCATTGATCCTGATGTGGAGCCTCCAAAACTGTGAGCCAAAATAAATCTTTTCTCTTTATAAACTGATTATCTCAGGAATTTGTTGTGATAACAAAACTGACCAAAACAACAAGTAGGCCTTAACTCTTCTTTACATTCATCCTTCTGATGTTTGATGGTGCCTTTGAGGAACCTGTAAGTCTTTCCGCCCTGTAAGCCATGTGTGTTCTCAGCGCCTTCATCAGTCTCTCCTTTGGGAGTGTGCATCTTCAGGCTGTTGGAGGAGCCTTGGTTGGACTGTGCCCACTGTGAACTCGGTGGCTTCTTGGTACAGAGACCTGCTGGCTAGGTTGACAGGGTCCTTTCCTCATCACTGCTTCTATTGATAGAGCACTTGTACATTTATATTTGCTGCTTTGGGATAAATTGGAAAGGGGTTAAGTAAGGGAAATGGTTTCTTGTTGTTAAAGAAAACATTAGGGATAAAAAGTAGTGTGTTTTTATTCATAATACCCAGGATGAGGTTTCTGTCCAAGGTGAAGTTATCATATATCCAAGTGATCTGTAAATGTCCTAGCAGCCCTACTAATTGTGTCCTGCAGTACATACACATCCCTGGATGAATTCTAATGCTCTCTTGTTCAGAAGGCACACGGGTAGAAACTTTCCCATGCATCATATTTAATCCTTTTCCTTCAGCTAAATGCATTTACACCCTCCATCTGTGCTCTCCATAAGAGAAGCAGCAGGCTTAATAGACACCATGGTTTAGGTGGCTCTGCTGAGTGGCCTTCAGGACCCCAGTGAAATTCCACAGAGAGGGAGGACAGATGCAGAGCCATGAAATATTC
>PVKS010004144.1:0-96159 GCA_004027875.1 Aplodontia rufa
AGCCGCGTCCTGAAGGAAGAGAGCACAGAAGCAGTCAGAAGAAGCCGCAGCAGCAGCAGCAGCAGCAGCAGCAGCAGCAGCAGACGTCAGAGAGATCAGCAGCGGTAGAAGATGCAGGTCCCGTGTTCCAGCCGCCGGCGTTTGCCCCCTTGTTCCCGGCTCCCCAACCCTTCCTAACTCAGGCCCTTGGAGGACGGCCCAGGTCGGGTCGTTCTGCCCGTTCCTCGCTCTGGAGTGCAGCGGGGAGCAACTCCTTTCCCCAGCCCTGCCCTAACTCAGCCCCTCAGAGGACAGCACGCTAAGCCATTCTGCCCGCTTCTCGCACAGGAACGCTGCGTGGAGCGACTCCTCTTCCCCGGTCCTCAGCCCTGTCCTGCCGGTGGCCAGTTCCCAGTGTCCTGCTGGCCCCCCGGGGAACGGCTAAGGTCCCCTGAGGCCGTTCCACCCGCTCCCCGCCCCAGAACCCAGGGCGGGGGGGGGGTGACAAGTTTTAAGATGGCAGGAAAAAAAAACTAACTTTTAGTAACCAATCAACCACTAAAGTAGCATGTAGCAGATACTGTCAGGTGGTACTCCCAAGTATTAGATACCATTTAGTTCATAGTTTTAAAGAGATAGTAGAAAACGTACTTAAATTTCCAATACAATGAATCCTCCTTACAAAATTATGGTTTACCACTCCTCTGCTTGTACTAAAACTATTAACAAAGTTGTGTCTACATTAACAAAGAAGCAGAACATTAGATAAAAAGCCAACTAGAGAAATAACTCCCCAAACTCCTTCTTAAGACTCTTGGAACCAAAGGAATAAGATGGAATAAGAGAAACTGTTGATAGAAGGAAAATTTAGGAAAGATGAAATGTAATGACTCCTTTTCACAAAGGAGAGGAAGACACAAAACACCCATTTTCAAGTAACTTTGATTTAGAAGCAACTAATATGACTGAGAGGATCACCTACCACAGTTGCTCTGCTGTTTCCACAAACATTATCTATTAAGCTTCAAAAGTTATCCTGTCATATTGGAATTACTTTGACCATTTGACAGAGTAAGGCATCAAAGGATATTAAGCAATTTTCCTAAGGCCATATGGGGGTAAATGGAAAGGGCACATGATAAAGATTTCCTTTGCCAGATAGAACTGGAGCTGCCTCTCACTCTATCCATGGTAAATACCAATAGCACGGGAGAGGGGATAAATGGTGTCTACAGTCTATGCTGTATTGCCAGCCCACCAATCTATAGCTAATGTTTGCCATTCTATACACCATCAGATTTCAATTGAATTTGTCTAATTAGTGGTATATTAACATTTTAATATACTGACTAGGGTAACATGTCATACACATAAACACTATGACTCAGGAGAATAAAATTATTCCTAAGCTAGGCCATGAACTCTCAGTTCCTTTTCCATCCCAACACTTTTGCACTCATATTCCAGTATCATTTTCTATTTAGAGAAGTAATGAAAGTTTATTAACAAGAATAAGATTAAGGAATATAAAGAAAGTTAGTATTAGTATGTATTGGAAATAATCAAATATAGATAAAACTCTGTCAAGATATAAGCTTGAACTCAGTGTGATCAAAAGGATATTAATTTAAAGGACTATGCTAAGGGAAAAAATCTATGGTTTATATATTTCATTAGAATTCGGAGCTACAGAGATCAATGCAGCAATCAATGACAAACCTGTGATTTCTTACATCTCACTAATCATTTCCCAACTACAAAATTGTCTATATAATTGGGAAATTCAGCTAAGCTTTATTGCAGAGGAAAGGAAAAGTAGACTGGAAGTCATTTTGTTTAGTTTATTTATAGAAACTGTATTCATCAGGAAATAATAACAACAATCTGAGGAAATTTCCTAACAGCTACGTACCATAGACGGATAGATAAAAAGAGACCATTTCATTTTTTATATTATTTTCTACATCATTTTCACATTCTCTTTTGGTTAACTGAATGTTCAGCTAAGCAATACAGACCATGCATTATGTATTGCATAATGAAAGCTTTCACTAAAGTTCTAAGGAAACAATTTTTAGTATCACCATATCTACCCTGAAAAGCATGCTAATATCAAAACATGAACCTTCATTTTTTGTTTGTTTCATGGACTAATCTAATGGTTTAATAGATACCATAAGGAAATTTTTTAACCTGAACACTAGTTAATATAGTGGTCAAAAATAAAACAAAAAATGTCATAGTAAAGTTATGTTTAAAATGATACATCCACATAAAGTGTGACAATGAAGTATTTGCCAGTGAGATTAAAAGCAGTAATGATTATCTAATTACTATAATAATTAGAAAATAAATATATAAATATTATAATATGATCTGCACCAGAATTAAATTAGTCAGTAGACAAACTAGAAGATTATTACAGAATTGCAGAGTTGACCCATTGTCCAAAAGAAATTCAGGTTTGAAGGACAATAAAAAAACAATGTTGGAAAGAACAGCAGGATTATTGAGGCTCAGCTGCTTTTTATTTCTTCATTGGTAAAGACCAAAAACTGAAAACAATATATGAGTTGACAGTGAAGGAACTATGTAAAGTAGCAACCTAATGAACTTAGTTGAGTAATACTGGATGTAAGGTACTATGCTATGAGGTTCTGTGCTATGAGGTCTGGGACATAGATGATTAATATCATACAAGTTAGCTAGTGCTGCCATAAAAGTACCACACACTGGGTGGTATTTTCTCACCTTTCTGAAGGCTAAATGTCTGAGACTAAGGTGTTGACAGGTTTGTTTTTCCAGAGGTCCATTTCCGGGGCTTGCAGATGTCTTCTCCCTGTGTCTTCACGTGTGCTTTGTTACATGCATGCCTGTGCTCTAATTTCCTCTTCTTATAAGGACACCAGTCATACGAAAGGACGTCTGATCCCAATGACCTCATTTTAACTTAATTATCTCTTTTAAAGACTCGATCTCCAAATACAGTCACTTTCTAAGGTATTTAAGGTTAGGACTTCAATAAATGAATTTTGAAGGGAATACCAGTAAATAATAATGATTTCTTGTCCTCAAGGACTTTCAAAATAATAGGGAAGGGAAGGAAACTATATAAAATAACTATAATAAAAGAAAAAGTGATAGAAAGTATAGTAATAATTAAAAATTATGAGAGTAAGAAATGAACTAGATGATCAAGAAATGGTTGAAAGAGAAAGTGGTTGGTTTTGGAAGACAGAATTTCAATAGATCGACATGAATATGATGAGAAGAATAGGAAATAAAATGATTTAAGGAAGCACTGTACAGGGCTAATAATTTTTTTAAGAGAGAGGGAGAGAAGGAGAGAGAATCAATTATATTTAGTTTTTAATGTGGCTTTCATTGCTCAGAGACTTCCTTGTGTTTGTGGTGCTGGGGTTCGAACCCATGTCCTCACACATGCCAGACAAGTGCTGTAACAGCTGAACCTCCACCCCAGCCCCTCAGGGATAATATTTTTGTTTAATTATATTCAAACTGATTTGATTAACAGAGCATATTGCATATTTAGGATGATGAAATCCATTTTGTCACTGATAATTAAGCAGCAAAAGAAAATTTACATATTCTTTAGTCTTCCATGTAATATATATCACAGGTTAAAAATCAAAGTAGTTCTTTACCATCTTCTAATGTATCATTTATACTTGGGACATTTTTTTTGACAGAAATAGAACAGGGCAAATGTTAGAATTTTACCTATCATAAACTAGAAGAAGACAGGTAATAACAGTCTAACAGCAATTAGATTACCCTTGTAGCAAATCTATATATCAAAAAATACCTAAAGTTCTTTGTTTTGAGAATCAGTTACATATTTATGTGATACAACAGTATTTTAAATTCTTTCCTGTAATAAAGTGTCACTGAGTATTTAAAAAGTAGATATGTGGTATTTTATTACCAATGAGTCCCACAAAAGTTCAGCTAAACAATGCATTATTCTTAATCCTATTTGATAAATAATATTTCTGACAAAAAAATCTATATTCTGATTGCTTTTCTTTTAAAAAAATCAAAAAAGAACAAGAACCTACCCAAATGCCTTCTTTGTCCTTCTAGAGGGAAAAGTGCTGAACTTTCATGGAATAATAATGAACATGTGCTTCCTTAAGAGTTCTCACATATGTGTTCCTGGCAGATAAACTGAATTTTTACTTACTACTTGAAACTTGTGACAATTCAATGCTGCTCAGCCTGATTATATTGAAAGTGTGGCAAAAGTAGAGGATCCTCATTTTGTTTAGATATATTTCCAAAGGCACATCAACATTTTTCTCTTCCATGGTCATGGCAATCATTTAGTTTCATGTCACAAAATGTTAGAAACTCATATAAATCTCATATTTTGTGTCACTTGTTAGTGCCTAATTAAGCAGAAAATTTTAAGTTCAGTGAATTAAAAAATCAAATTTAAAACACATCAGATTTTACATTAGGAAATAAAGATCTTGGCACGGAAACCTTTAGCACTGTAGGAAATTAGCTTCATCTTTTACACTGGTGAAAGGTTCAGAGTGTTCATTCTGTGCAATTGTACAGCTAGGGTAAGCCTTGATTTAGAAGCAGTTGTACAGTATACCAGCAAGAAAATCACTTTGCACAGCTATGTTGAATTTTTGCAGTCTGCTTAGAATAGTTATATTATGTATACTTTCTGGTTTTGCTCTAAAGCCTGTGTCTGGTGGCTCTGAAATGTAAACTGAGTAAATTCTGCTCTCAATTTACTCAGTTACTTTTGGAGTTTACTGCAAGAGAACTGAGAGTTTAAGTAAAACAGACTTAATTAAACAAAAGTTTCTTAGGTATCTGCAGGATACCAAACATTGTGCAAATCACTACAAGGAAATTAGACCTAATAACCTATGTGGATCCACAGCTGTCAGTTGCTTCCCTTTCTTTGATTTCTTTTTTCACAATCTGGTGTTTGTGGTAATCTCCCCCACACCCACATCCTTTTTAAATGTTCTATTAGAATCTCACTAAATTCTAGCAGGAGAAAATAGGATCACATTTAACTACCCAAATCATATTCAGTCTGGATGAAAAGAAATTTTACTTTGCCTTATCATAATCATATAAAGTTATCTAAATGTGTCTAAAAGGATAACCTGTAAGGAGGCATAGACTTAAACTTTTATTAATTATTTGACATAACAGCTGAATAAATAAAAAAAAAATCAAAAGTTGGGCTGAAGAGTCAAGAATGCCTTTCCCCCAAGCTTCAATTTAGCTCCAGCCTCCATAAATGAGGGAAAATATTCAGCCCTTGACTCTCTGGGTTTAGCTAACTTCCCACAGCATGATTTCTTCTATTACCATCCATTACCTTCAATGTTTCTAATAGCTGAGTAGAACTCAGCTCTGTATATACATCAGAGCTTTTGGATCCATTCATTCAGTGAGGGCCATCTGGATTAGTTCCATAATTTAGGTATTGTAAAGGTAAACAAACTCAAGTATCAGAACCATAGAGCAAAAATGTAATATGTTAATACTTATGAGATAACAGTTGTAAGATACTGCATAAGATATTTGAACAAGCTATACTGCATGCCTTTACAAAAACATAAATGTTTAATCCTATTGTCAAATATATCAAAGAATAACAAGGGATGATAGGAAGGGAGGAGAAGGGGAAATGTTGGAACTGAGATAAAGCAAGGAACATTCCAAGCACTTTTAAGTGTGTCACTGTATATACTATAGTCATGTATACAGAAAATATTCTTTACAGGTATAAGAATTATGTCACTGTACTTGGATATTTCAGGAAAATATAGGACCCAGAAGAGAAGAAAGAGATTGGAAGATGGGAAGAGGGAGGTAGAGGGGTGTGGGGGGATATTGACCGAATTGTATTGCTGTATTGTGTATATCTATGAATATGTGACAACAAATCCCATCATTATGTACAACAATAATGCACTAATAAAAAATTAAAAAAGAGTCACGTATAGGTTTATTCAGGAATGTTCCAGATGGAAAACCTCAGAATGATGGTCTAACCATGACCTCCATATTTTGTCATTAAAAAAAAGAAGTAGAAACTAATTTTAGCAGAAAAGCAATTTGATATTAGCTTAAAATTCAGTGATCAAAAACTTCTTATGCAATTTTAAAAAACTGCATTTTACAACCAATATGAGTTAAGTCACAAGATTATTTCTGCCTCATAAAATCTCCCATCTAGACAGATAAAGTATGTTTATATTTGATTTATTATGAAAATATAAAACACATAATCAAGATAGTAAATGCAAATTTGTAAGCAGATATCAAATGATAGTATTGAAATTGAATGTTTCTATAATTAATAATTTGATACATCAAAAGCACATTTTAGAAAATTCTTCCACTGACCATTTTCACATTTAGTATTGGAACTATGTCCAAAAAACTAAATTTCATTTGTGCCTAAAATTCTCTGAAATTGATTAAACTGGAAAAGGTTATGGGGATTTGTTTGCCAGTTGGTCTGAATGTCACTGAATATTTGGAAATCAATATAAAAAATTAAGTGCTAGATTTTTGGAGGTATCAATTATATCAGTTTTTTGGTTTAGAATTTTGATAGTCTCTGATTGCCATATAACAGCTACTACACCTGTATTAGAAAGCCTGAACATCTCAAAGCAACCATTTCCCTACAAGAAAATCTGAAAGAACAAAAGCACTTGCAAAATTGTTAAGAAACGAATGTAAAATGTTAACTTATTTGTAAATTCCTGCTAATTTTACATTATAAAAACTGTTATAGAGAACCAGATTGAAAATTATTAGTATACAACTCTACCACAGAGATGAATGGAACATTTTGTGGACACAAATTATGATTTGCATCTTATTTGAATTGTGATATAAATCCCTAGTATAAGCTATGGAATGCCAACATGTGAAAGGGTGATCATAAATTCAAGTAATATTTGAAAAATATGAAGTTTCAAAGAATGATTGCCCTACAATTACTTTGCTGGTAGAAAGGTAGCTTCTGGTGTCTTTTGCAACATAACCGATTTTACCATGTACTTATTTCCCTCAATAAACTACAGATACCTTGTGAATAAGTCCCCTTGGCCTCATTTGCCATTGCATTTCTACAGTGAATACTGACTGCTCAATAAGTATTTGTTTATTGACATAATAAACGATCCACTTCTCAATACCAAAGTGTTAATTGGATGCTTACTTCAAGGATATCCATTCCCACATTACTTACTGATCAAGACTACTCTGAAGTTGGAAGCAAAAACTGTAATTTAAATCTTGTTATCATACTGCTGTGAAAAACTTTTCAGCTTTAGCTATGAGTTTTCATATACCCAAAGTGAGAATATCCTCTTGCCTGAGGGAGATTCTGATTATTTTAATGCTCTATATCTCCTAATCCAATAGAAGGAAAATGTCTGCTATGCAGATTTGCTTATCAGGAGGCAAGGGCTTTCATCAAAATCCTTAGTAAAGGGAAAATTGTAAAATCCTGGGGAAGGTTACACAAGGGACATCAATTATACATGTAATAGCAAGTGTGAGAAAAGTTATGATTTAGTAAAGTTTCATGGTAAGACAGCATTGTTTATTATTTGTAAACTCTTAATCTCTTATTGGTGCTTGAAATACTTCAGAACGAAAATAGTTTAAAAAATCGGCCCAGGGCTGGATCGGTGTGGTTCAGTGATTACAGCTCTTGTCTGGTATGCGCAAGGACCTGGGTTCAAACCCCAGCCCCACATACACAGCTAAGTGTCAGAAAAACAAGATGCAGATGAAAAAAATAAATAAAGTTGATTCCCTCTCTCTCCTTCTATCTCTCTTTCTTAAAAAAGAAAAATTGGCTCATCTTTTCTCCACCCAACCCACAAAACAATACTGAAAAACAGCATCCTATTATTGCAGAAGTGTATGACTTGAGTGATAAATTTAGGTATTTTTTCACATCACAAAGAATTTTCTTAAACTTATTATTGGCATAGGCAGTCAAGTTCAATAATATAGATGATTACAACTCTTAGGTGCCTTTATGTGCTGATATGGGTTGGCATGGGGTGACTCTGTTCCCCCAGGCAGTCATTCATGCCACTAGTATTGCACCATGACATTTACTTCTAGTCATTATAACTTGGTTATTATAAATGCTTAAGAATATAACAAAATAAACTACCAGCCTAAAAAATAACAGGAGCTATTTTTTTCTGTTCTAATTAGTTTTTAAAGCATTATAGATGATGTCCCATATTCATTCTTCCTCAGTGTCAGCCAACATGTCTGTCTCCAGAGTTACTCTTATGCACTTATGCATGGCGTTTATGGCATCCTACTGTCTATATCCATTGCTCTAATACTGGTTTATCTACTTGACATTCCTTTTTAAAATTTTTACTTTGAATGTGTGAAAAAAGTTTATTGGTCCTAATGATTATATTTTTGCTATTCATTCATCCTTCTGTTGATTAAAAAGAGAGTCCATAATGAAAATACGTGTTCAAGTTTTTAAGTATATGTGCATAAATTTCTCCAGTATACCTAGCAGGAGATTTGTAACTAAATAACCCAGGTACCACATAAAGCTATTTTTCTAATCACAGAGATTATCACAATTTACATTCCCAAAAGGAAAATGTGAAAGTTCTTTTAGGGAATCTTATCTTATAATTGGTATTATCTATTTTTTTTTTATTTTTGACATTTGGTAGTTGTGCATCATAATTCTCCATATAATTCTTCAATTATTTGAATAAATGATAGAAGATGACTAGAGTTAATGAAGATGCTCCTTTAAAAAGGTTTATTTTTCTAATACCTAGTTTTAATTTTAACAAAGGCCTACCAATGTATGTCCACGCTCTATTCAAAGCATTTTAAATATATCATTTTACTTAATTATTCCAATCATACAGGATATGAGCTCTAAAAGCACAGGGAATTGCTGTCTATTCTATTGACTATTCTGAGAACTTACAATCGCCCTATTACCTTGTATGTATTCACCAAATATTTATTAGGTAAATGAACACAGGAATGAATGCATGATATAATTACAAACATTTTGAATAAGGGCATTGTTGAGAACCAATATTTTCCAGAAATGTAAAGCTAAAGCTTATCTGGTCTTGATGCAAAGGCACGAGGCCAGAGAGCTTACTGGCAAGAGTCACCTGGGCAGCCTGTAGAGGCTTGCCTAGGAAAACAGGGGCCCTCACCCACATGCAGAAGATAAAGAGGATGTTAGTTTGAAGCCTTAAAAGGCTTGTAGGTGTCTCTAGTTGGAGCCAATTACTGATTAGTATTTCCTGCCATCCCTTCTTGTAAATAAAAGCTGTGTGGTTTAGGAGCCTGGTGCCTCGGTCCTGTCCATGGGGGATCTCACTGGTTCCCCCACTTTTCTTTCCCTCTGACTTGTTTCCTTCTTTCTTCTCCATACCACTTTGTTCCCCTTTCAGAATCACAGGACACCACACTGTGGTATCACTGCATTTAAAGAGTCAGAGATGTATTTTATTTCCCAAATATTATAAATCTCATAGAAAATGGCAAAATTGTCAATCCTAAGCATACTTAACTCCCTCCAAACAGATAAAATTCAGATTTTGGGTCGGGGGTAATACTGGAGATTGAACCCAGGGGCACTCTTCCTCTGAGCTACATCCCCAGCACTATTTTATAAATTTTTTATTTTGAGACAAGAGTCTCACTAAGTTGCCACAACTGGTCTCAAACTTGTAATCCTCCTGCATCAGCCTCCTGAATAGCTGAGATTACAGGTGTGTATCACCAAGTACTGCCCCTAAATCCAATAGCTTGATTTTTCCTTTTCTTAAGAGAGAGGGACAATGAAAGACAGAGAGAATCAATTTTATTTTTAGTTTTTCATGTAGCCTTTGTTGCTCTGAGACTTTATTGTATATGTGGTGCAGGGGTTCAAAATTGCATTTTCGCCCATGCTGGCAAGCACCATAACTGCTGAGCCAGCGCTCCAGACCCTAGCTTGATGTTTATTGAATATATTATTTTAGTGGTGAAATTTTAGTAAAAATTATATGCACTTTCAGAAGATTATTTTAATATAGTTTGTGTATTTCCTTTTATTGACAAAAGCATATATTTATGGTATAAAACATAATATTTTGAAATATGTATATATTGTGGTATGATAAAGTCAATATACATTTCTTCACATACTTTTTGTGGTGACAAACTTAAAATACATTTTTTCAGCAAATTTCTCATATATATATTCATATATATAAAATGCATTGTTGGAAACTATACATTGTTGTTAACTATAGTCACCAATGTTATAAAACAGTGCTCTTTGAACTTATTTCACCTAAATAAAATATTGTTTTGTTCAGCCATCTCCCCAAACCTCTGAATTCCTCAGCACCTGGTAACCACCATTCTATTCTCTACTTCTATGATTTCCACTTTTTAGAAAAATGCAATTCTTCATTGAAGTTTTGAAATATATGTAAATTTCTCATATCACAAGTTCTGGAGCAACTCTGTATGCAAACTTTTTAATGGCAAAATTTCCCTGAAATAATAGTAAAAATATTCAAATCTGACTGATTTTAACAAAGTCAAAAAAAGGCTTGCAATTATGATTTTCAACAGAGCTAATTCATCATATTCAAACAACAATCCTGCAGAATATCTATTTTTCATTCAAATGAGGGCATTTTGAGTGAATTTGCCTGTTAATACATGGAATTATGTGTAATAAATTCCAGTTCACATGCCCAAACTCCTTTTCAGTCATATGAGTACAGGCAGTAATTCAAAACATAATTACTAATAGAGAAATAATGGATTACTTGGGGGAGCTTATTCAATCATTTTTGAGCACACATTTTCTCCCTGTTTTAGACCATGACTTATATAAAGCTCTATGAACAATTTCTGTGCAGTCTCTGCAATGATCACTGAACCATATACCATCATATGGAAAAGTAATTGTAGAGGATAGAGGGAGAAAACCTTATAATTATGACAAGACAGTCTATTTTATTTATTTTTAAGCCAATGCATAAAAGACACTTTCTGCAAGAGATCTTTGCACTATCCTCATAAAGAAGAGCTTCTTTTTGTTGTAGATGGAAACCTGGTGTAATAGTTTACATCTAGAATGTGCCCCAAGGGCTCATGTGTTGAAGATGTTGTTCCCAGTGCAGCAGCGTTCAGAGGTGGGCTTCTGGGCAGTGACTGAATTATGAGGACTCTAATCCTCCTCAGTGGATTAATCCATTGATGGATTCAAAGCTGAATGGACTCTTTAAAGGTAGTAGAAATGGTAGGAGGTGGAACCTAGTTCAAGGAGTGGGTCCTTTTGTCCCCAGCCTCTATTTATCTCTCTTTCTCCTTCCTGGCCACCATGAAGTAGGCAGCTTTGCTAAACCATGCTGCACTGCCTCCCTAAGGCCCATAAACAGTGGAACCAGCTGAGAATGGGCTGAAACCTATGACACTATGAGCAATAATACATAATTCCTCCTTTAAATTGATCTTATGTGCTTTGTCATAGTGATGAAAAGTTGACTAACATAGCTGAGTTATTTAGCCCCCAACTAGTGTTCCCTTATCAAACTGGCCTTCAGCTTTGTTTTGCTGCATCTTGATGTATCGTTCATGTACTTTAATTTTTTGGAAGTAGAGAGGAGAAAGCAATCAAACATCTGTTTTATATTGGATTAATTTATTTTCACTTCTAAGAACTACACTATCATTACATCAGCTACTTCTACAATAATGATTTATGGCACCTAGAGTTAGTATTGTAAAACCTAATGTAGTCTGTGATGCTACTATTTAAATTTTTAAAAGGCTTATAATTTTTCCAAAATTCAGGGCACTAAATATCCATATAAAGCATAGCATATAGTCTATGCTTTTGTTATAATGTCCAATTTGCTGTCCCTCAAACCTACCAGACATTTTCACATATTTTCTCTCTGTTTTTTTTTTAATGCTTTTCAAAATTTTTTAGGATTCAATAGTTCAGTTAAATAGTTTTCTCTTTAAAAGCACTTTCCTCAATACCTTGATACTGCGCTAATATGAATTGCATAAGATTTTGTTTCTATGACTCTTATATTTCTTTTGAAATTACATTTGTATACACTAGATTGCAAATTCTCTGAAAGAAAATTTTGTGTTTTTACCTTCTCTATATCATCTTCCATTCTTCAATAACTGCCTTGCACATAGTAAATTCTCAATTCTCTTTTATAAAAATTCATTTTGTAGTATATAATTAAAAATCTCATATTTAAAAGGATATATCCATAATGAAGCACTTCATGCCTTGATACCGTTGATCAACTAAATTTTCATTATATACAGGTTGAAAAATACTGTACAAGTACAATGCTTGATAATAGGTAACTGGTTACAATTATATGATTCATCTTTGCATAGAAATAGACAGTATTGGTCAGTTTTTTAATCCAACTCCTACTCCATAAACGTCATACTGAGATTTAACAGTACTTAGTTTGTAAGAAATTAATTTAAGATTTTGGTTTTACTAATATTATAATGCATTTATTTAGTATTAACTTACAAAAGAATAGTGGAAATATATTTCTTTTAATTTTCTTTTGTCAGATGATCCAGATTGCAGCTTTGCAGAAGCCAAATATCATATTTACTATGATATCAAGAACAAAGAGGCCTTTGTTAGTGCACTTTTGATAGTAATGTCAGAGTTAACATTTTATTACTGTGTCAGGATCACAGAACATTGTAGTGATTAATGGTGAAAGTTATCTTTCAATATTTGAAGGTTTTTCTAAATATTAATTCCAAGGCTTAACAAGTTTAATAAGAGCATAAGACATAAATCCTGAAAAAGTAATGTTGCCATGGAATTAAAAAGGGGAATAAATACTAGTATTCGTTTAGCAAATACCTACTAAAAGACTTCAAGAAAACTGTAGAAGAAGGAGGCTCAGTTAGGAAGATTTTATTCAAGTAAAAGATATAGGCCTGAACCAGAGTGGTAGCAGTGGACACGGAAAAAATTAGACATATTTAAGTCAAATTTAGGGTATAGAATTAAGAAATTCTTCAAGTACCCTTTAATACTATCGATCACTAAGTCAATGTTATTTTCAATACATTTTGCAATAAGGGAACAGTGGTGCTAATTCAAATCAGTAAGTGAACAATCTTTGTTTCAGAAAATTCTAAACCATTGTCAGTGGCTTTCTCCATTCCTCAGGGGTCCCCTCTGTTCAAAGCCATTGTCATAGCTTTCTTGCAAATTATATCTTCCACTAATTTTTACTCATTTTCCAATCTCTTATATTGTTTCTCTGGCTTAGCAGTTAAAATTATGCAATAAATATTTAATGAATGAATAAAGGAATGAAAGCAAGACTTCATCTTCTCAAAGTTACATATTTAATCAGTTTTTGGAAATTGTTGAATAGTTCTTATGGTTCAACTCATTCCCTCTATCAAAATTTATAGCTCACTACAATCCAATTCATCTAATCATTCAAAAAAACATGCATATATTATTTCCCCTTCTAAATTTTCATTTTAAACAGAGATCTTAATCTTTTTTGTGTGTTCTCATGGAAATAATTAATATTGGGGATTTTAGACACTATGGCAGGTTTCTTAAATCTCATCTCATGTCATCCTTTGCCTATAAATAGGACAGACCCCAATGTGATCAAATAATCTTCAGTAAAGTACTTTCTGACTGATGTTTTGTTATATGCATTTTCACAGAATGGATAAAGGGCATAGTGAATTGTGTTGGGAATATGTCCTATTC
Source organism: Aplodontia rufa (assembly GCA_004027875.1). NCBI lineage: Eukaryota > Metazoa > Chordata > Mammalia > Rodentia > Aplodontiidae > Aplodontia > Aplodontia rufa. The sequence goes on from PVKS010004144.1 coordinate 13,805, forward strand.
TTAATGATGGGTCAAGAAGTTAGGGGCAAATACATCTGGAAGAATTTTTCTATTTCAAGAAGACACTGATGCTATTCCACAAATAACACTAAACTGAGAAGAGCCTCTTTGGACAATTGAACTTTAGGGAATTTAACTTGACAAACATCATTTTGCTTTTGAAAATGACTTTTTGGTTCAATGTTGAATTTTATTTTTACATGTAAAATATTAACATATATGAAAAATCGATGATAATTATACTACTTAAGCTTTATAAGAAAAAACTGGACTTGAGTTTAGATTTCTCTATGTATATCAGGACACAATATAACCCAAATATAACTTCTAAAGATAGGTACATTGACTTCAATATCATGAAAATTTGGCAATGATATAAACATATGATTTTAAATAATAAATTTTAGCTCTGTTTATAACTGTAATAAATTAATTGAAGATATTTGTCACTCAAGATACCCATATTTCAAGAACTATAGTCAATATTATACCATCAAATCACTCTAAAACATGATTAGAAGCCAACATTTTACCACATGTGATTTGTACCTGTGCTGATGACAATAAAATAATAGTTTGCAGTCCAATATTCCTTTCACTGATTTTAGATTTTAAATCATATTTTAATGAGGAAAGCTGATATTCTAAGAATCCACAAGTTTTCAAAACTGATTCAGGATTGATCTACTCCACAAACAGATGGACCAGAAGTATGAATGCAAACTGAATTTCACTCTAAAATATCATCCTAAAGGAGTAACAGAGAAGTTATTCACTGATTCACTGTGAGACATACAGGTTTTACTAAGAAAAATCTGTCCTACACACAGCTGCCAGATTGTGACAGCCCTCATCATGGCTATATGAACCATGATTAGCCTTCTGAAAAAAATGTGACCCATCTATCGATTGGACTGTGATCTTCAAGCCAGCACTTCTACTTTGGTACTAACAACATGTAAAGGGTCATTTAGTTTCTTTCCATTTATTTGACGGAAAAATGCTGAGAGAAGATGCTATCATCTGTGGGAACAGATGCTACAAGAGGAATCACTGGAGCCATGGCTAAACTAAGGAAATACATGATTTTGAAGGCACAGAAATAACAGCAGTGTAAGCCACTCAGTGTTTTGGGCAAACATGTTTGGATGTCTTTTGAATAACCATTTCCTTATCCTCTTTCTTTCTTTTTCCTTTTGGCTAATAAAACTATGATTTCATTTGTGAAGTGACTAGTCATAAAGATTAAATTATGACTGGTTCAAGTCCAGTGGTTTGCTAGAACTTATTTATACCTGTTCAAATGAACTCATTCTATGCTTCCTTACCAACTCAGAGTGACATTGACATTGCATTAGTCACTTGAATTCTACCACAGAAAACAGTAAGTGCCACCTATTTGACTACCACTTCTTCTGACCACCACCCCTCTATTCAGTCTACTGCTAATAATTTGTCAGCACTCTCTAATCTCACCCTAGAAATTTCATTTCCTTTTGCCAGTAATAGGTTGAGTGGGCAAGGGAGCAAGCTTTGACCTATGCCAAGTAAAAGAAACTTATAGACTACATTGGGGAATGATTTTCTCCTTGATAAAGCAGCAAGACACCTTCTCCTATTTTAGGCAGTATCTTGATTGAATGATTTAAGATGCAATTACAAGGGACTGGAGAAATGGCTCAGGGGTAAAGTGCTTGGCTGGCATGTACAAGGACCTGGATTCAAACCCCAATACCACATGCACAGCTAAGTGTCAGAAAAAAACAAGAAAACAAAAATGAATAAAATAAAAAATAAATAAAATTGACCCTATAAAAATAGATGCAACTTTGAGGAAAGGTCAAAATAATCCAGAGATGCCTGCATAGATCATTAATAATGATGAATCACTATAAATGAGGGCAAAAAAAGTGCAGAAAAGTGGGAACAGTCCACCTGGGTATAGAACAATGGGATTCACTATGTGTAATGAATTTTAAAATAATAATGAAACACATTAACAGACTATTTATTATTATCACCCTGTACTGACAATTCTAAATGTTAACAATTAGACACCCCTCTCCCCTTTACAAATAGTAGACTATTCCTAATTTCTCTGGCATACTAGGGTTAGTAATCCTAAAACCAACTTTGTCAAACATCTAGTTACACAAAATAAATGGTTTTACAATTTTAAGAAACTTTTAGAAGAGTTTTCTGGTACTTGAAGACAAAATATTCTGAATTGCTACAATTGTCCACAGAAAGGAAATCCAAAACCTTGCTAGGTCAGGTTAATCTAGCATTAAATACAAAAATCTATAAACTCAGGGGGTGCTTGGATTCCAGGCCTCCTACAGCTGTAATCATGCAAGTTCTGGCAAATTATAGTTCTTCTTGTTTGTCCAGGAGTTTCTCCCTATGTACTATGATATTATTTCAATATCAAATAGCCTTTACATTGGTTTAGTATGAGATGTTCCTTTGGCTTGTAACCAAAAGAACCAACTAAAAAACAATGTAGCATTTAACAATGAAATTATGAAAAATAAATTCAATGTAAGGCATGAGTTGAATTCACATTGCACAGACTATACAAGACAGATAGCAAATAAACAAAAATATAGCTAATTGCTCATAATAATTAATGTGAGAATTTATCTAAATGTTAGTAAAAGATAAAAAGATGAGTATTAGAAGTATATACAATCATGTATGTGCAAAAAGGTAAATAATCTATATAAATGCATTTTCATGACATGATACAAATATTTGAAAACATAAATATGTGTGTAGAAAAATGCTGGATAAAATGAAATTTGATATCATTGATTGTTATTTCCTCAATAGTCAAATTAAGGGCATTTTATATTGTCTCTCATACATTTTCTGTATTTTCAAAAATAATTAGCATACATTTGTTCTGTTAATATGTCATAAAATAGCTTTGTGGAACTATTGTTCAAAATTAGATAGTCTACATATGTAAAAGTCATGAATTTAACAAATTAGAGTAAAATACATTGTGAAATTTCTTAAATATGATTTTAGATATTTATGAGAATTTGTATATTATAGAAAGAAAATATTATCACATTTCAAGAAATACCCTTTCACAACTAAACAAATTATATAGCTATACCTAGTCATCTCTCTCTATAAATATATATTTTTTTATTTTAAGGAGAAGAGGATAAAACATACTAAAAATATTAGTTCTTTCCTGTTACAGTCAAAACCTGAGTTCTGAGTTCTGCTCCTGAGGCTCTGGCTCTCGGAGAGTTTTTTCACCAACCTGTGGGATTTTATTCTTCTATACCATGGGACAATCATCTGGGCTTCATATGGAATCTCATATGAAGTCTCAAGCCCATCTGTTACTGATGTGGCTTGATGTTGAGATCCTTTTTTGTCTATAATTGAGATTATTCCTATAAAATACCTGTACTGGTACTTGAGCTGTCACATTGCATACCAAATCAATGAAAACTATTCCCTTTAATATTTATTTTTTCCTGAGTAGGAGAAAATTTGGTTGTAAAAGAAGTATAGATGTAGGAAATCCAAATGTTTTACATGTATTTTTAAAGGCAGGAAAGACCCAAGCTCCAATTTTGTATTAGCCTGTGAATAGGAGTTTCTTTTAAAAACAGCATAAATTGTTGAATCATATAGCATTGTTTATAATCCTCAAGTAGATCACTAATAATACACTTGCTGCTGTTACCTAGCCATGTTTTACTTCCAGAAAGCTCATTAATAAAAGAATTTTCATATTGAATAAAACTAATTATATTCAGTGTTATCCTATTTCAAAAAATTGGCAAGAATAAATGCATAGATTAAAAGATCAAAAACATACCAGATACAGCAAGGAAGTCATCAATGCTTGTAATGTCATCTACAGCTTCTGTGAGGACATGTATATAATTCTCCCACGTGTGCTTGTACATTTCCATGGTGTTTTTGACCACTTGACTTTTGGGTCTTGCAGCCAAAGCAAGAGCAGCATTAATAATCTGAAAAGATATAAAATGCTTATAAAGTGATTTCTTTAGAAATAGTTACCATTGTACAAATAGCAGGTATCTTCTTAATAAAGATTAGATATATTTAACAGTGTAAATAATAAGATGCCATTATGTGTAATTTCCTCTTTGCTTTTGATAAATAAATTAAGTTGTTTTTGGTCATAATTTAAGTAATTTTTAAAGTATTTATTCAGTGTCATTACCAAAAGACTTCAGGAGATACAAAGAAAATTGGCATCTGCATTTAAAAAGCTTGTATGATACTCAGTGGGAAGGACAAAATAAACTAGAACTTCACAGTGTATGATAAATACCATAAGAACAGATAATGGTCAATACTCTTTAAAAAGAAGAGAGATCACTTGATACATCAACAGAGGTATCAAGGAAGGAGCCCAGGGGAAAGTGACACTTTAACTGGGCATTTGGATTCACATTGGACAGTTAGGAAGCAGAATATCCTTACATACAAATCACTCACATGAGAGTTTTCCCTTATTAGAGGGCTGGTAGGTGTTTCACAAGCAGATATTAACTCATGTATTAATGAATTCCATATTTCAAATACATACAAAGCACTGTTCTAGGTTTTAGGAATAAGGCAATGAAGACAACAGAAACAAAACTCATCACTTTCACAGAGTTAACATTCCAGATAGGGAAGGTCAGTAATTTTCAAGTCAGAAAAGTAAACTATATGGTCTATGACATAGTTATGGAAACTAATAAGAAAAAAATAGGGCAGATAAATGATAAAATGATAAAAAGTGGAACAGAGGAAAGGATTGAAAGTTTCCAGTTTTAGGAAAGTATTTCATTGAAACAGACACTAAAATAAAATATAGCTTGAAAGAATTTTGAAACAGAGAAGTTGCAAAATTCAAGGGAGGAAAAACTGGAAAGTTATGCAAGAATGTAAGCTATCTTATCTAGAACCTGAGTATACAAAAGGGACCGGCAGGCATTCTTGACTATCTTACTTAGGACTGTAGCCTTATTTGGAAAACACTGGAGAGTCATGTTGACTTGTGGACAATTTGCTCAGAACTACACTTCAGAAAAATTAATTTCTCAGCAAACATAGGAAGCTATTGCAAGATGTTATGGGGTGAAAAAGAGCCTGAAAGGGAATGGTGGAGGTAATGAAAAGGACTTCTCAGGATTTCCAGCTAATTAAAGGAGGATAAAGACTGGTCAAAGATTATTGCCGGAAATAACATGCAATATTTAAAGACATGGAAATAAATATGCCACAGAACAATAATAGTAGATTACAAAACACACTTCTTTATATGCCCCTTTTACATATAAAATGCATGTAAACGTGCTGCATTTAGTAGTTCCATGAATACACACAACATTTTTCTCCCAGTGGTGAAGTTTCAAGTGATTTTCCTTTCCTTTCCTTTTTCTTTCTTATTCTTCATCCACTTCTTCTCGTTCTTCTTCTTCCTATTCCTTTCTTGTTGTTGTTTTGTTGTTGTTGTTATTGTTGTTGTTGTTGTTGTTCTTCTTCTTCTTCTTCTTCTTCTTCTTCTTCTGCTTCATTGTGAAATTTTCAGATTTTCTGTGATGCATATGTTTAAGATGTGTATTCAGAATGAATATATGAAATTATTATTTAAAGACAATTACTGGAGGAATCAAGATAGCAGAGTAGAGGTAGGTAGCAGATCTCAACTCCTCTGAAGTTGGAATAAAAGCAGTAAAAGATCAGACAGGTGAACAACAGGGAATTCAATGAGACAAAACATTAGACTGTTAGAAACTTGGAAATTCTGGTTACTGGGGCAAGAAATGGGGGAAAATTAACTGATTCAGGGAAGACTGGGAGGAGAAATAAATAAGGGACAAGGAAGGAAGAGCAAAGTTGACAAGGTTTCTTCAGAAACAGTGATAGAAGAGAAAGGCAGACTGAGTTAAACTAGGAGAGCAGCTGTAAAGCCACCTGGTGACAGAGAAGAGCTTTACTTCTCTGTTTTTTGGTGGAAAACTGTCTCCAGCACCATTTTATAGAGACCATGCCTAAGTGTAAAGCGTTGGAAGGTTTTTTGTTTGGTTGTTTTGTTTGTTTGTTTGTTTTTTAACAGTGTGTGTGTGTGAGAGAGAGACAATTTTATTTCTTTTTTCATCTGGGCTTTGCTTGACACTTAGTAATGTATGTGGTGCTGGGGCTTGAACCCTGGTCCTTGTGCATGTCAGGCAAGCACTCCAACCACTGAGCCACCACTCCAGCACTTTGAAAGGGATTAAACCAGAGGTACCAGCAAATACCATAACAGGATACCCCCTTGAAATGTTTCCTATGAATAACATACATAGTGGGATCTCTGTGAGCTGAAGGCTGACAAAACCCCCCACCCAGGTAACTGACAATGGGAGTGGGTTAGAGCAGAACAGAGAACATGACACTGGCAGGGAGTGTGACATCTAAGGAGCAGTGCATGCCATCACCTCAGTCCTCTGCAGCAGGCTGCATCATCACTCCACCTGGAAGCTGCACCTCTGTCATCGGAGACCATTCCCCATACTGACCAAAATCTACACAGGCAAGTTCAACCTGTTTTGATAACCTTGGGGGCTCACAATGTTGCAGGTCAAGCCAGAGAGATATGATCTCTAGGACAGAGACAATTGGGGGTCCTTTCCTCTGACCATCCACAGGACCCACAGATTCAGGTCAAAGGTGGGCATAATGAGGTCTATGTGGGTAGGGGCCAAGACCTGCATATTTTGCAGTTATTGAAGCAGAAAGATGAGGTACACAGGGGAACATCTAAGTATACAGTTCCTCAACCCCTCACTGAGACAACTGTTGTGCTTGCTACCTCCACTCCCAGAGACAGTGAGAGGACTGGCTGAGGAGGTGTGCCATTTACTATTCCTCCCTAAACCTGATAATCCAAATCTGGAAAGCCCAGCAAGAAATCTCTCCATCTCAAATATCCTGACAAGGAAACATTTTATACTATTTGTTATTAATTTTAAAGTTTACTAATATTGTCTTCTGTGTTGATTGGATAGGTTTCTTCCATTATTTGAAATTATATGCTTTAATTCAATTTTATGTACTTTTAAAAATACTTCACTTGGTTAATTGGATTAATCCTATCTCTATTTTTCTTTTCATTTTTATACTCTCTCTTATTTTTATCTTTATTTACTTTGGCTTCTTCTTTTTCCTTTTAATTCCCTAAATAGTTTAATAGTAATTTTGCTTCTTTTAATACCTATATATTTAGTCTGTTCTAGAGTATTACTCCTGTTTCCAATTTTTGGACTAGTAAAATTATAGAGAACATTTTCATTAAAATTTTTTGGCTTATTAATATGTGGTTTGCTCTGAAGCGGAGGCAGTTGCTAGTGATTATTATCTCTTCTCCAAGTAGTGATTAGAATTGATCTGAGCACTGTGATCATGTTGAGTGAATGCTCTGAAATGAAGTTACACACCCAGCCTTGGGCACATTCTAAAGGAGAACATGTTCACTAGAAAGACTTTTGCATAGCAATGGAAGAGGCATCTGTCCTACATGCACAAATATCATCATAAAAATACAGGAAACAAGAGAAGACAATGCCATCGTTGACTCCAAAAGTTCATAATACTCTAATGATTGATTCTATAGACATCAAAGTGAAGGAAATGCCATACAAAGGATTCAAAAAGTTGGTTGAGGGGCTGCATTGGTTACTCAGTGGTCACAGAGCTTGCCTGGAATGCAGGAGGACATAAGTTCAAACCCCAGCATCATGTACACAATGAAGTGTCACAGCAATGAAAGCCACATGAAAAACTAAATAAAATTGATTCTATCTCTCCCACTGTCCCTCTCTCTTTAAAAAACTTTGGTTGAATGATCAACAATTAAAACAATATTTAAGAAACAACCAAGAGAGAAAAGGAAGGATATGAAAGACCATTTCAATAAAGAGAGATGTTGAAAAATAATCAAACAGAAAACTTGGAAATTAAAAATTCATTAATTAACCACTCCCAAAACCAAAATCCTAAGTGGAAAGTTTTTTACACAGACTTGATCATGTAGAAAAAATTGTGTCAGGGATCAAAGACATGGTTCAAGAATTAGAATAGCCACTAATAAAAAAGAAGGAAAGAAAGAAAGAAACTATAAACAGAATATCTAATATCTAAGAATTCTGGAACACAAAAAGGCCAAACTTAACACTTACAGTTCTTAGGGGAAGGAGAGGAGATATGTACTAATGGCATAAAAAATTTATTCAGTGAAATAGTAGCAGAATACAACTTGTATCTTGGAAAAGAGATGGACAGGCAGGTACCAGAGGCATTTGGAACTGCAAACAGACAGAGCCAGAAAAGAAACACACCATGACACAGTTAAAATGCCAAAAACTAAGAATAAAGAAAAATCTTCAAAGCTGCAATGGAGAAGTACCACTTCACTTCTAAAGGCAAACCCATCAAGCACTAATTCTAAAAAAATCTACAAATAAGTAAAAGGAAAAGCAGTAGAGTAGAGGAAGGGGAACATGGGGTGGAAGGAGGGAAGGGAAAGGGTAAATAATAGTGAATTAATTCGAGCATAGTATATTCCATGCTTGTATGAGCATTTAAAAATGAACTCCAATGTTATGTATAACTATAATACACTAATAAGAAAAAGAATAACAAGTTTTCTCAGGAAAAAGAAAAGCTTTAAAAGCTAGGACAGCATGGAATGATGTATTCCAAGTTCTCAAAGAAAATAGTCAATCTAGATGATTATATCCAATGAAACTATCCTTCACAGTCAAAGAACAAATAAAAACATACCAAGATAAATCTAAACTGAAAGAATTTATGACCACTAAGTCAGTATTGCAAAAGATTCTGAAAGAAATCCTATAACAGTAAAGAAAGATTAAAAATAATAAAGCATGGAAAAGAATAAATCACATCAGAAACATAAATAGTTACATGATTATTAGGAATGATCCAAACATAAAAAATAAAACAAAATGGCAGGAAATAATACAGATTCTTGTGTGATAACAATGCAAATAATCTCAATTCTACCACTGAAAGATAGAACTAGCTGATGGGAGTTTTAAAATATTCAATTGCATTTTGTTTGTAAGAAACATACCTCACAGGGAAAAGCATTCACAGATTGAAAGGAAAGCATAAAAAAGTGATATTCCATGCTAATGTAATCAAAATACCAAGCAGGAGTAGCCACTCTTACATCAAAGGAAACAGACTTGTAACCAAAATTTGTCAGAAGAGACAAAAAAGGTCATTACATATTGGTAAAGGGAAAAGTCCAAAAAGAATATATAAGAATTGTAAATATTTAAACTCTGAATGTTGGTGAACTCAATTACATGACATGAATACAACTTAATACAAATAGGACTGATCGACCCTAATACAATAAGAGTGAGAGATTTAGTACAATCTCTTTCACTAATAGACAGATTCTCTACACACACACACACACACACACACACAACGATCAACAGACACATCAGATTTAAACTAAACTATAAGTCAAAGCATTTATATTCAAAAGATTTTATCCAAAACAACTAAATACATATTCTTTTCAGAAATTATGAAATTTTCTCCAAAATTGATCATATTTTAGTGCAGAAAGCAAATTTTAGCAAATGCAAAAAGTAAAATAATCTCTTATACATTTTCTGATCATAATAGAATGAAACTAGAAATCAACAAAAATTGCATGAACTATACAAATACATGAAGACTAAAACAATTCACTTTATAAAAATACTTTATTGTTGCATTCTAATTATACACAACAGTTGGGTTCATAACGCCATGTTTAAAAACGCACGTAACATAATTTGATAAATTTCATTCCCTGTACTTTTCTTTCCTTTTCCTTCTCCCCCAGTATTCTATGGATCTCCTTTCTGTAAACATGAGGGATTCATTGTAGTTTATAATTGTACATGGACAAAGCATAATTTTGGCACATTTCATTTCTCAGTAGTGCCCATGCCCTCCCTTCTGAGTCTACCTTACTTCACTTACCATGATGTTCTCTAATTCTATTTTCCCACAAAGACATAATTCATTCTTCTTTATTACTGAATAAAACCCCATTGTTTATATATAACACATTTTCTTTATCCATCTGTTGATAGACAACTAGGCTAGTTCCATAACTTGGCTATTGTAAATTGCACTGCTATAAATATTGGTATGAATTCTTCACTATAATATGCTGATTTTATATCTTTTGGATATATACCAAGGAGTAGGATACCTGGGTCATATGGTGGTTCCTTTCCTAGTCTTTTGAGGAAACTCTATACTGCTTTCCAAGATGGTTGTACTAATTTACAGCCCCACTGACAATGTATACCTTTTTCTCTAGATCCTTGACAGCAATTATTTTTATTTGTATTTTTGGTGACTGCTACTCTAACTGGAGCGAGATGAAATCTCAGTGTAGTTTTGATTTGCCTCTTCCTGAATTCTGAGGATGTTGAACAGTTTTTCATGTATTGGTTGGCCATTTTGATATCCTCTCTTGAGAATGTCTATATAGGTCTTTTGCACCTTTATTGATTCAGTTGTTAGTTTTTCTGGTGTTTAATTTGTTGAGTTTTTTTATATGGTCTGAATGTTAATCCCCTGTCAGAAGAACAGCTGGAAAATATTTTCTTTCATTCTGTAGGCCCTTTATTAATGCTCTTGATTTTTTTTCCTTTGCTGTGCAGCTTTTTAAATTTGATGTCATCCCACTTATTGATCCTTAGTTTTATTTCTTGAGTTTTAGGAGTCTTATAAAGGAAGTCAGTGCCTGTGAATGTTGACCCTATGTTTTCCTGTAGCAGTTGAAGTGTTTCTGGTCTAATTCCTAGGTCTTGGTCCATTTTTGAGCTAACTTTTGGTCAGGGTAAGAGATAAGGATCTGGTTTCATTCTTCTACATACAGATATCCATTTTTCCCAGCACCATCTATTAAAGAAGCTGTCTTTTATCTAATTATGTTTTGAAACCTTTATCAGGAATCAGATAATAATAGTATTACAGTTTGTTTCTGTGTCTTTTATTATGTTCCATTGGTCTATATTTCTGGTTTTATGCAAGTGCCATGCTATCTTTGTTCCTATGCCTCTGTAGAATAATTTGAAATCATATTCTGTTGTGCCTCCAGAATTGATCTTTTTGTTCAGGATTGCTTTGGCTATTCTGGGACTTTGTTTCTCACATACAAGTTTTAAGATTGTTTTGGCAATATGGCCATTTTGACAATATTAATTCAGCTTGTCAATGAATATGAAAACTTTTCACATCTTCTCAGGTCTTCTTTGATTTTTTTTCAGTGTAATGTAATTTTTAGTGTAGATAATTTTCACTTCCTTAGTTAGATTTATTCCCACCCCACCCCTCCACCAAGGCTATTATGAAAGGAATAGTTATCTTGATTTCTTTCATAGCTGATCCATTATTAGAGTATGTGTATATTGTATAGTACAACTTTCCTGGATTTTTTTAAGCAGTTCTGGAATATAAATATATAGAACTCAAAAAGCTCAACATTAAAAAAGCAAATAATCCAACCAACTAAACAGACATTTATCAAAAGAAGTACAAATGGCCAAGAACTATATGGAAAAAAGTAAACATTTTTAGACATCAGGAAAATGCAAATGAAATCTAAACTGAGATTCCATCTCACTCCAGTTAGAATGGTAATCATCAAGAATACAAAAAACAAATGCTGGCAAAGATGCTTGGTAAAAGGAACCCTTAGATGCTGCTGGTAGGAATGTAAATTAGTGTAGTCACTATGAATATCAGTATGTCAATTCCTCAAGAAGCTAAAAATAGAACTATCAAGTGATCCATGTATACCACTACTTGGTGTTTATCGAAAAGAATTAAAGTCAACATCCTTTAGAGTCATGCATACCCATGTTGATCTCAGCAGACTTTGAAATAGCCAAGTTAGAGAATCAATCTAGGTGTTCCATCAACTGAAGAATCAATTTAAAAAATGTGGTATATGTACACAATGGAATTTTTTCAGCCATAAAGATTAAAATTACATTTTTTGCAAAAAAATGGAAGAAGCATGTATTAAACAAAATAACCCAGACTCAAAAGTCAAGGGTCGTATGTTTTGTCTCATATGTGGAAGCTAGAGGGGCAAAAGCAGGGAAAAAGAGGATACAATAAAAGTAAAAGGAAGAACATTTGGGCAGAGAGAGGATTAGAGAAAGGGAAGAGAGGAAAGTGTGTGATTGAGTAGAGGGAAGTTGATCAAATTGTATATTTATGTATGTGGGAACATGCCATAATAAAACCCAACATTCTGTATAATTTATATCCAGTAATGGAGAAAAAAGAAAATTAATAGCTGACTGGAAACTTTCGGGGTTCATCTGTATAAACATGTTAATAAAATAGTAGGGTATTTATCTTCCTTTTAGACACAGGTTATCCTTTCTTTGCATTTGCAGGTAAAATGATGTTTAGAATATTCACAGCCCTAACTAGGAAAGGAATTCTTATGAATCTTTATTCTCTAAATAGTTCATTTATTCCCCTAGCATCATTGATAGGGATATTGTTTATTCAGTTTCCATTTAGTAAATTACATTAAAATGGCATTAATTTTATGATGAATTTTGAGTAATGTGTGATCTATCACATGTGTTTTTAGCTAATATATTTACAGTCCAATCAGCAGTGGATACCAAAAAAGATGATTACTAGAGATTATTTACGTGTAATGGGGAGAATTATGATAGTATTGTTAGACAGATTAGAAAGTTAGAAAGTCAATGTATGCAGGTGTTTGAGAGGTCACAGTTCATGACCGGTATTAGGTATCAACTTTCCCATAAATGAACTTTGATTGGGAAGTGACACTTTGCTTTCCATACAAAATACAAAGTGAAATCAGGGACCTGTATTTGGAACTCCCTTTTAAAAAGTGTTATCTATTTACCATTTGTTTGCTTATGCATTGAAGCAAATTGTTATTGTGTAGCAATAACATTAGATTCTGTTTTTGTTCTAAAACAGCCCAGAATCTAGTGGGGAAAGTATCCCAAATCCAGCAAATTGCAACCTATCACAATGGTTCTGACTTTAACTTGTCAGAATTGCCTGAAGGGCTTGTTAACACCTAGAGCCACAACCCTGGAATTTCTGATTCAGTTGATCTGGGGTGGGCCTGAAAATTTGCATTTCTAATTTGTTCTCAGGTGATACTGATTCTACGGTCTGGGGACTGTACTTAGGAGAACTGTGATTAAAAATGATAAGTGCTATAAATCGGGGGCCGCCACAGGGTGCCTTATAGCACATGGGAGAGTCACTATGCTTCACTTCATAATGAAAGATGCCCCAAAGGACTCAAATCAGAAAAAATAAGTAGATGTTAGTATAAAAAGTGATTTCTTTTTAGGAATAGAAAAATAACATATGTAAAGAACCAGCAGCAAGAAACAGCCTAACTCTACCTCCTAGAGAAGGTTAAACAGAGAAAAAGATTGTGATAGAATTGAAAGAAAATCAAAAACAATAGGAGGGAGAGAATATACACCTTTGGAAAGTACCAAGACAAATTGGAGGAAAAGATGAAGTGGAGGTGATAAAGAAAAGAGAAAAAAATCATCAGGGAAGGAGATAGAAAACTAATGTATTAAAAGGCTGCAAAAATGAAAAATTTTAAAATTTTTAAAAATTAATTTTAATAGATACATTATAATTTTACATAATGGGACATGGTGATGCATTGATATAGAAGGAAGATATTTTCAAAAGGTCAAGGGCCAAAGGACAGTCATAATAATGAGGATTTGCCAGGTGCAGTGGCACACACTAGTAATCCAGTGACTTGGGAGGCTGAGGCAGGAGGATCACAAGTTCAAGGCCAGCTTCAGCAAGTTTGATCCTAGTCTAGATAATTTTGAAAGATCCTGACTCAAAGTAAAAAGAAAATAAATTAAGAGGACTCAGGATGTAGTGCAGTGGTAAACCTCTGCTGGGTTCAATCCCCAGTAACAAAAAATAAATATATAAATAAGAAATAAAGATTGGTTTTAGAATTTGATTTGATTTAGCATTGCTATAGCAGAATAGTGAATATACAATTAGGATTCCACCAAACAATGACAAGAACATGAAACCTTTTCTATTCAGTAACTGAATGGCTACACCTTACTTAAGGGACTTTCTTTCAACAAATTATTGGAGGTAGAAAAAGGGAGAAATTACTTGCTTAAAAATGTTATGTTGATATTCTCTTCTTTTATTTCTCTTTTTATGAAAGAGGAAACATTGCATTTTTAGGAAGCTCATACTAACTTAACAAATAACTGCTGCACAGTACTCCTTGATTTCAGTTTTAGAGTTTTATTAACCTATTAACTTACAATGTACCTTTGTGTACACTGCATAAGCTCTGGTCCCTGGTGTTTCATTGTTCCTGCACTTGGACAACTGTGTACATATGTGGTTGTCTAGAAATTATGCCTTCACAGTGAGTCACACTTAAAGTACTAGTGCAGAACCCTCAGTGGGAATTTGGAGTCATAATATAAGACAAGCTGTAATTTATAAGAACATTTGCAGTTATGCTGCTGATGTGATTTATCTAATTCAACACTACATCCTGTAAGAAAGCTTTATCCTACTTGACTCTTCTGATATTTAGCATAAATCTAAAAGCAGACACAATTCAGAAGATGCACTAATGTTCTTGAAGGCCAAAGAAATCATCTCAATGTCATACTTCAAACATGTTAGCTATATAAGTAGAGAAAAAAATGAGCCTTCTTAAATTTTCACACATAAAGATTTTAAAAATAATTTGTCTTGCTTTCTGAAGCAATTTAGTTTCTTTAGATTATGGTTGAGTTGAGTACATGTTCAAATCATCCTAGACCCTGATAACTACTTGGTCAGTATGTTCACATTTAATAGTCCCCTAAAATTCAGTCTCTTATTATGCCTTAACTTGACTGTTTTAAGAGCCTGAAAAATAGTGCCAAGCCATTTTCCTTTCTACAAACACATTTTTTTCTCAGATGAGGAAGGGATAATGCCTCCCCCATCCCTTGTTAATAATTTTTGATAGCATCTTAGTTGACTAAAGGCTAACTCCAAATTCCTTTTCACTAAAAGCCTTCACAGGTTGGTCCTTACCTACAGGCCACACCTCTTAGTAATACCCTTCATTTTGGGGTGTATTCCAGGCATACCACCTACAGCTCTATTTCCTGATTGTGCACCATGCATCTTCATATTTCTGTGAGTTTTGCTCTTATTACTGATTTTGCCTGAATGCCTTTGCTCTATTCCTTTTACTATTTTTGTCCATCTGAGGAAATGATTTTTATCATGGAAATGTCACCAAACACTGTCAAGCCTCTCACTCGCCCAGCCAACTGAAGTGTCTTTTCCTTTGTGCTTTAAAGTACCTTCTCCATGTAACTAACTAGCATTTACCCTGCTGTATGATTGTTCCTACACACGTTTGTTCCTGGAGCTCCTTCATAGGAGGGACTATGTCTTATGCATCTTTGCTTCTAAGCATGTTAATCACAGTAACTTCTAGTTTCATAAACTCTCCCTAGAGAATTATTCTGCTCATAAATCATGCTGAGAAGGTGGCCACAGGGAGCTAGGTTTAATACCATTGCCATCTTCTTCAAAAATGTCTAGGTCTTCGACATGGACCGAATTCAAGAAGAGTCTAACCAGAAATTGGTCATGGGGCATGATATAAAAGGTTGAGCTGTTTTAATCTCTCTTGAAAATGTTTATTGGTTCTTTTTAGTTATACATGGTAATATAATTATTTTTATTTATTTTATTTATTCATTTATTTGTTTTTGGTAGAAGTGATGGAACTCAAAGGCATTTAACCACTGAGCCATGTCCCCAGACTTTTTTACTTTTTATTTTCAGATAAGGTCTTGCTAAGTTGCTGAGACTGGTTTTGGACTTGTGGTCTTCCTGTCTCAGCTTCCCCAGATGATGGGATTACAGGAGTGTGCCACCACACCCAGAACAATATGATTTATTTTGATATGATTACAAAAGCATGGGACATAATTTGTTCTAGTTCAGTCCCCAGTACTACCCTACTTCTCCCTTCCTCCAATTCCCTATTCCCTTCCATGTACTCTACTGATATTTTCACTACTTGTTTATGGTTATATCTTTAAATTAGTGCCTTGTGGATGTACATGATGATGAGCCTCACTGTGGTATATTCATATTTGTACATACTAATTTTAGGTCAGATTCATTTCTGACCTATTCTATCCCTCCTCTCCACCCTTCATTTCCCTTTTAAAAAAAGGAATAGAAGCATGATCTCTTGAAATTTTGAGCAGACTATATGGGTAAACCATTAGTCAGCAAGGGAGTTTAAAGCTGAAAATCTGTACAGAAGAGAAGCTATCTAGTATAGTAAAACTCAGAGGGGACTAATCAAGCAAAGGGCATGAGAGAAATAGAGCAAGCCAAAGTTGTAAAGAAGAAAAACCTATGAGTAGACCAAAGTTATGAGATAAAGAAGAAAAAAAAAATCCAGCCTAAAATAAAACAAACCAGTGATGGCAAAAAGAACGTGAGGAAAATATTTACAGAGTCAAACTCACCAAAATAGAGGAAAAGACACTCAGAGATTAAAGAAATGAAAACTTAAGAGTTACTGTTTGGGGGAGCATCCAATTTGGACTAAAGTTTGCAGAAATAATGATGATACCAAAAATAATAAATACTAACACTTGAAATCAATGCTTTGCCAGACACTGTTCCAAGCACTTTCTATATGCCATTATCCCCATTTTCAAACAAAGTCACCTAGTTATAAAGGAAAAGCTGTCCCCCTGACCTAAAGTCCATGTTCCTAATTGCTACCCTATACTACTATGTTCTTCAGTAATACTATAATATTTACGATGCCACCTGTGAGTCCATAACCCTTAAAACCAAAAGGGCTTCACAGAGGGAAACATTACAATGCTGGTTGGAAAAGAAAGAAAAAAGTGTGTGTGTGTGTTTAAAAGTACATAACATGGGGCTGGAGCAGTGGCTTGGCAGATAAGGCGCTTGCCTAGCATGCGCGAGTACGTGAGTTCAAACCCCAGCACCACATACACAATGAGGTGTCTAAGGAATGAAGATCATGTGAAAACACTAAATAAAAATTGCTTCTCTCTTTCTCTCTTTCACTGTCGCCTCTTAAAAAATGAAAAAGTACATACCATAAAATTCACTCTTTTAAACATCTGTACGTATTAAAATCAGCGGTATTAATAGCAGAATTAAGTACAGTCACTTTTTTTGTGAAAAGATTATCATCATTATTAACTATTGATTTCTAGAATATTTTTATCATTTCAGGAGTCATCTCCAGCAGAAGTTCTCTGTGCCCACGAAACAATAATTCCCCTTTGTCTTGTACCTTAGCATTCTCTATTTTGTTTTTTCCCATGATTTTGACTACCATGGGTACCTCATATAAGTGGAACTGTATAACATGTTTTTTTTAAACCTGGTTTATTTCACCTAGCATAATGATTTTAAAGTTCTTTCATGTTTCATGCATCAAAATTCCAATACTTTTTAAGGCTAAATAATATTATAACATGTATTCATACCACATTTCACTCACCCATTCTTTGGACAATGGACACTTGGATTGTTTTCATCTTTTGATTATTAGCAATAATGCTACTAGGAACACCAGTGTACACATATCTATTCAGCAGCAAACTTTCAATTATTCGGTGTATGAACTGAGAAGTGTAATTGCTAGATTATATGATTATTTAAGATTTAGCTTTTTGTGGAATTGCTATATTATTTTCTACAGTGTCTGTGCCATTTTATATTCCCATCTACAATGTACAAGTCCTCCTATTTCTCCATATCTTGGCTAACACTTGCTATTTTTAGTATTAAATTAAATAGACTATTTTTGCTACATCCTACACTCATTTGCCTGGGGGAAGCTCTCAAATATCTAAACTAGGTTTAGAATTTTTAGAATTTTCAAACTGTCTCAGGTTCTGTTTTGTTTTTCTCCAGGTGTCAGAAGCTTTTATTTCACAGCCTTTCTCTGAGATACTGACAGAGGTCCTAGAAATGTGTTTATGTGGCCATTTATTCAAATTAAATTTTCCACGTATTTTGAGATCCAACTGAAAGGGAAGTTGAGTTGTGATACATTTAGTTTGGGTTTATTGGAAAATTTCAGCATGATTTCAGTAACTTCCCTGTGTGTTTCTCAGGGCACTAACATTTGTGGTGCTGACATCATAAGATGGAAGCTTTGCCTCTCCTAAGTCCATCTGCTTTCCTTCCTCAAGCTCCCAAGCAACCGTTCTCCCCAAGACCAAATTATTTCCTAGTTTCTGTAGAAAGTCACATTACAAAGCAAATTGTTATTTTAGAAGTGATAGAGAGAAGGAAGATGGGTATGGTGGCACATGCTTGTAATCCCAGTCATTCTGGAGGCTGAGGCTAAAGGACTGTAAGATAAAGGTCAGTCTCAGCAATTCTACAAGACCATTGGCAATTTAGCAACATCCTATCTCAAAACAAAAAAATAAAAAATAAAAAAGGACTTAGGATGTAGCCCAGTGGTGGAGTGCCCCTGGCTCATCCCCAGTCCCACAGAAAGAGACAGAGGGAGAAAAGACAGAAGGGATGATAAATATATATATAAAAGGAAAGAGGGAGAGAGGAGGAAGGGAGAGAAGGAAGGAAAGAAGGGAAAGAAAAGAAGATTCAATTCCTGGGGGAATGTACAATAAATAATTGTACAAACATAGTATCCTTTGGGAGGGTTATAATATTTTAATTTTTGTCAGCAGTTTTAAATTAGCCACTGCTTTGTTATTTACTTTTACTCTAAGTAAATATTCATGTTTTCTTAAAGAAAACCCTCAAAATTCTATGAGCTTTAAGCCCCAGTACAGCATGTCTGCTCTACAACCAGTGTGTTTTTCATACAAACCTATCTTCTAAGATGATAAAATGATCACAGATATCCTTGCAATATTTTATTCAAACTCTGCCTTGATAACAAGGTGATGACTTTGTTTCCTTGAAAACAGCACCACCAGGTAAAGATGGTTTGGTAAATTTTCTACAATATTTAATCCTTTGCAGAGACAAAAAAAAATTATTTTGCTTCACCCTCTCTTTAGTGTGGCATTGATTTTCTTGAAAATATTTCTATTGAACTTTTAAAATATGGTTGCATACAGAATAATAGTGGAGTGATCAAAAGAACAGCATCACTGAGTACCGCTGATGTACCAGGTGTATTTTCTAAATACATGAACATTTTTAATCACAGGGAAGATCCTATCAGTACCACCAATTTGCAGATGAGAAAATGGAGATAGAAGACTGAAAAATTTGTCCAAAGTTATAGAAGGAACTCAAGACTGGAAGTCAAGGTGCTGAGAGTTTTATTTTGCCTCAGACTGACTGTATGTATATAAGAATCATAATTACTCTTCCAGTTTTCATTGTCCCAGAAATTTAAAGGATTTGTACATTGTAGAGGAAGTGGGGGGCACTGTGAGAATTAGCTGATCTCTCTGAGGTTCTTTCAGATTTTAATTTGACTTAATATTATTATACAAAGTATACACTTGTCTTCAAATATTTCTAAAAAAAAATCATTACTTAAAAAGTGGAAATGAATCTGTTTAATGTATTTTTTCCCAGATATGGTCCAATACTGGCAATGACACAAATAATCTTAAAAATTTAGTTAATAAAACAAAAGCACTTTGTGGATTAAAAAGATGAATTATGTGTAGTACCTAGAGGTCTGATTACTTCGGTGTCACTGCATGCAGAGGAAATTAAAGTAACTGGATATATGATGCCTCAAATATATCTAAGTTTGTATGTGAGGTGAATTTATACTTCATCTGCTTAAATTGATAACACCAAAATAATTGTAGAATTCTAGCAACCATAGCAACGATATCAAATTCAGTATTTCAATTCTATGTATCTTTTTCTCACTTGCTTAAGCGATATTCTACTAGCAAATATTTCTCACTTTCTATGCTGGTTTTACTCACATTTCTTCAGTTTCTATAAGATTTTCTGTTTTGCTTTCTTTCATATTACACTTCATCTGTGGGAAATTATATTTTCAATTAAAGCATGCAATATTTCTCACCATGAATCTCCATCATCAAACTATATGATAAATGATAAAAGCATCTCAGAGACAAGGAGGCCATGGTAGTGCAGAGATACAACTTGCCAAGGACTCCAGATTTACAGACAATTAATGTGATCTCATTCAACTTTCGTTTTACAACCTTGGAATCTCTTTTGCTCCACGAAGGGATGATCCCTGAATTATAGGATTATTCACATTGAAACTTCTCACAAGGCATTACTTACCTTTTGTCACAACATAAGAAGCTAAAATAGACTATTCTAGGGGTTAAAGTTATTTTTTTTAAAGGGAGGAGGCAAAGCTTATTCCTGAGAGGACATGGCTTTCTTTAAAAGTATATTACATATAAATTTTCATATTTCATGATCTATACTGTCAGAGATAAGGATAAAAATATGGCCCCCGCATTATTTAGGTTGTAGAAAATGTAGTAAATAGGAAATATAATGTTCCTCAGAAGGTTTGGAAAAGGCAATAAACTAAAACATGAAAATCAAAGTATTTATTGTTTTGCTGACTATACTAAACATTAAGATTGGGCAACCTATTAAATCAAACAAATAAATTAACAAGGAAAATAATAGTAAATGAATTATTTGGCATATATAGCAAAATTGTCAATAAGCAGGTTTTGAAGACTAATGAAAATGAAATTTTGATTCAGATCCCACTTTTTTTTTTCAAAGAGAGGGACAGTGAGAGAGAGAAAGAGAGAATCAATTTTATTTAGTTTTTTCATGTGGTTTTCATTGCTTTGAGACTTCGTCATGTATGTGGTGCTGGGTTCAAACCAGTGTCCTCACACATGCCAGGCAAGCGCTGAACCACTGAGTCACCACTCCAACGCCCAGATCCCACTTTTTAACCCAGCTCTTTTACTTATCAATCCTGTGTCATGGTAGACAACTTGTTTACTTTTACAGCCTAAATTTCCTAATTTGTAAAGGTCATAAAATGCTTGTTACAAAGATTATTGACAAAATTAAATCAAGTTAGCTAAATAAAGTAACTAATTCTCACCTAGCATAGAGTTAGACACTTAAGAACTGTGTATGTAGTTAGCTTATGAAAAAAACATTAGAGTGCTTCAGGAATTTAAAAGATTATTTTCACACATGCAGACACACAGAATTTATAATTTTGTTAGGCTCAATAATCATTTTGATATTCTAATTAGAAAAAAATGTCCCTCAGTTAAATAGCACTTTAGTGAATACTGAATCTACCAAAACAGTAAAATAAGATAAAAATTGCCCTAGAAAAGAAAAAAAATATTCTGAAACCAATAATAGATATTAAAACTTAAGGAAATATGGAATAATTTATTTTGCAATCCTGAGAAAACAGACCATTATAATTTTCCACTCAAGGACTTAATAAGTTTAGAATTTGGAGTGGAAGAACTTTCTACTACCTTCCAAATAATTTGAATTCAGGTGAAGGAATAAAAAATGAATTTATTACCTTTGCCAAATTCCCCCTTGTAAAATAAAAATTTTATTTCAGAAATATCAACAAAGTTTCCTTTCAATTCACCATCCAATTTCATACAAAGATAAGTGCAGAATACAAGCTGTTCATTTATTGCCAAAATGTGTTTTATAATAAAAGGTTAGCAAAATTACAAAGTCTGAATTTTATAGATCAGACATTTTCCACTTAGATTTAGAATTTCTGAAAATTCAACTTTGGTTTTAGTACTAATAAGAATTCAGGCAACATTAGAAAATTTAACTTTCTTAACTACTAAAAATATATTCGCTATGTGCCAACCATTTACCTAAGGTAGAAAACATAAGACAGGACAAACTCAGAAAATATTTTAAGTTTTCTAAGGGTGAAAAGTCATATGAAAACATTTTTAAAAGGACAGGCATATTAAATATTAATTTATAAGCAATATTTTTCCTGAATGTCAAAGGCACATTAAAAATAAAGGTATATAGAGTATAAATTTGGAAAGGATAGGAATTGATCTTTATCTCTCCCTCTCTCCCTCCTCATCTTACCCTCTCAATCTCATTATTCTCCTTCTCTCTGTCTTTGTCTCTCTCCTACCCTGTAATGGCTTCTTAGAAAAAAACAAAACCTGTCTAAATTCTTGACCTAGTAACCTGACTTGTTTCCCTCACTACAATTCTCTTCCATTGCCACAATTGTAGTTTTAACTCTTCTCCTAGCTATTTTGTGCCAAGTAATATTTCCGAATGACTAATCTCATTAGGACTTAC
Source organism: Aplodontia rufa (assembly GCA_004027875.1). Lineage (NCBI taxonomy): Eukaryota > Metazoa > Chordata > Mammalia > Rodentia > Aplodontiidae > Aplodontia > Aplodontia rufa. Next base: position 36,230 of record PVKS010004144.1, read on the forward strand.
TCTGTCCTTTTATATGAGGATAAATGCAAAAGTACTTAATTTAGCTGAAACCCTTGAAATACTTGTCTCCTGATTTTCCCTCCAGCATTATTTCCCTTCAGTCTTCCTCACTTTCTCCTCTTCTTTGCCTAGGGCATTCATTTCTACTGTTCCTCCTGTGTTTAATTCATCTGGGAAAGCTCACCTTAAACATTATCTCCTCAGGGCAGTTTTATCAAATCTAGGTCAGGTTCTTTAATTATATACTCTTACGAAACAACATCTCTTCCCTTTTAAATATTTATCTCACTGTGTACTGGGATATTTGTTAGTGTGATCATCTGACAAATGTTTAATCCTTGCCTTCTATTGTTACCAAAAAGTAGGGGTCTTAATTTCTTGATGTTACTTCCTCAGGGAATGAGAAAGGGCCAACTAGAATCCCTCACCCCATATAACCAGGACTGTAGTATAGGGTTCCTTATACTTGGCCAGCCTACAAGCAAGTTAAGAAAGCCTTTCCTCAAGTGACTAAATTAATCCCTACAAGGAATTCCATACTCACACCTTAAGAGGTAACAATGTGTCCTGTGCTTTATTTGATACTGAACATTGTAATCACTGAAAAATAGGGCCATCGCTAAGGTGTATATTCAATAGAAAAAGTGTTAATCAAATCTGCACATGAAACTATTACAAGGACTGTTCCAAGTTCAGGAATATCTGACAATCAACTGGAAAACTAGGCTTTCCTGATGCATATACATCCCCTGCTCAATCCTGGTACAGACTGAAGTGAGAGAAAGATAAACATTAAAGAATTATTTCTCTCATGAAATTGCTCTATTCAAAATCTGGTCTGTGTGTTAGGTCTGTAGATTTTAACTATGTGGTTATGTCAGCTAGGGGTCAGAACAGGAAAATAAAAAAAATTTGAGCTGGAAAGACCATTTAGAAGTACTATAGCAATTTTATCACATATTTAGGGTAAGTAAGAGAGAACTCTATAATCTATTTAAACTGCCCTGAGACAAAGTAAAGGGTTTTGTTATCAATGAAAGAGTAAAAATAAAATTTAAGGGAAATAGATGCTACCAATAAAAGTTAATATTATTGAATTTTTTTCTGCTGGTAATTTATAAAAATTATATGTAGATATATATATATGTATGTGTAGTCATATGCAGATACATCTATATACAAATGTAAATCTATATGCATATACACATATATTAAAAGAAATAAAAAGTTCTCCAAGAATGGAATAGTGTTGTCATTCACAAATTAGAAGCTTTGTTTGTAGTTGCTTTGGTATAGCAACTCAATATTTGTGTCATTTACCCTTATTCTATCAAATTAGGACTATAAGATCTATCATATAAATTATTTAATAAATTATTTCTAATTATAATTCACAGCAATTTAGTAAATTATATTATTTATTGAATAGTAAAGTACATGGAGGATGATTTGAAAACATAAATGGACTCTAAAAACTTAATATATTGTATCAAAATAAATGTCCTGATTTTTTAAAAGTTATTAAAAGACTTTGATGAGAATTTCTCTTTGATTCTGGAAACAGAAGGAAAAATGAACATGTTATCCCATCAAATAATTGGAGACATTGCTATTTAAAATTTATTCTACACTGGAGAAGGATCCTTCTTGGTCGTAACAGATTGTAGATGTTCTCACTGTTTATTTCGTTCTCCAGACCTGGAGTACTTAATTGTTAAACTATATTCACTGGTGCATGCCAAGTACCACAGCAATGTGCTACTTATTACAATCATTACATACTGAAGAAGCAATGACCTACATTCAGAAAGGCTCACTTTGTAAGTATGCTAGTTAAGGGAAAATTTTTGAATTTTCAGTTACTAAATGTGTTAGGTGACAGACAAAAATTACAGTGGACAGACATAATCAATACTACATACTGGTAAACACTGAGTGAAGACCTATGATTTTTAATTTTAAGTGTGATTTTTGTGTCTACTGGGCAGGCTTGAGCTATAACAGACATGGTAGAAGAGAAATAAAGGTACAGATTTTAATCACAGACTTGAATTTGCTGGTCTATGTATAGAACTCAGGAATAAGGCACTGCTGTTTCTGGGAGTTGAACTAGGTAAACTAGATTGAGTAGTAGGACCACAAGCTTTGAGCAAGAGGGAACTCTCTCTGGGGAAATATAGATAACAAATCTACAAATGGCTTTTAGCAGCTGGCATGGACTATTTGAAAAGCAAATGTCATTTTATGTAATGCATTAGGAAGATCTAAATGCTCTCCAGAAAGCAGGCCAAGTATAATTTCCATGATGAGACAGTTTTTTTTAATATACATAACAGACACTATAGCTTCCTTCAGTTTTCTAGTCTGTTTTCACAGATGTGTAGGGAGGAGTCTCCATTTATCCATAGTCTGCTAAGGCTACAATTTAAGTAAAATTAAGACTTGAGGAACAGTTAACATGCAGAAGAACCAGAATTATGACAGGGTAAGTATGAGAGAGGAGAATTATAAAGGAATTAAGAACAGTTGCCAGGGCTGGAATGGTGGCTCAGCAGTATCCTGCTTGCCTGGCATACAGGAGAATGCAAGTTCAAACCCCAGCACCACCCTGTCCACAACGAAGTGTCATAGCAATGAAAGATACATGGAAAACTAAATAAAATTGATTCTATCTCTCTCTCTCTTCCTTTCTCTCTCTCTCTCTCTCTCTCTCTCTCTCTTCTTTCTTTAAAAAAACAGTTCTCAAGTTTCTGGCTTAAGTGACTTGATGATAATTCTAGTGATGGAAATAAAGAACACAGAAGATATGATTTTGGTGAGAAAAATTCTAAGTTGAATAATTGGCATGTTGAAATAAAGATATTGAAGCAAATCTATGTGAATACATACATACATATATATATATACTATATTATGTTTCAGCAATAAATCTAGGGCACAAAATATATTTTTAGTGTCATCAATATGTATTGCTATAGATTATTGAAATTTGGGGATGGATTGAGTTTCATGATTCGAAAGGATATGAAAGAGAGGGAGAAAGAGAAGTAATTCAATATTCAAGGATATGGGCATAGAAAGAAAAACACCAAAAGGAAAAGGCCAGAGAGATGGGTTAGTAAAAATTTCAACAAGAAGATAGTGGTCAATAGGATCAACTACTGGATATTTGTGGAATTATACAGGACCAAAAGAATGATAGAGTAGATTACTTATAAGTGAAAATAATTTATTTCATAGAATTTATTTATTGAACATTGTAGTGAATTACATGTTTAAGTTCTCTATATACCTCTGCTTCTCTTTTACTATATAGTTGAGTATATGTTATGATTTAGATATAAGGTATCCCCCAGAAGCACATGTGTGAGACAATACTAGAAGTTTAGAGGTTAAATATTTGGGATATGAGAGTTTTAACCTATCCTCTGATAGGTATTAATTGCATGGTAACTGTAGGTAGGTAGGGGGCTGGAGTGGTGTGTCAATGGGGGATGAACTGTAGAGTGTATTTTGTCCCTGGTAAGCAAGACCTCCTTATGATTGCTGATTGTCATGTCCTGAGCTGCTTTCCTCTGTCATGTCCTTCTACCCTGATGTTCTGCCCCACATCTGGCCCAGTGCAATGGAGTTCACTCTCTCTGGACTGAGCCCTGTGAAACCCTGAGCCACCAAATAAATTTTTTTCTCCTCTACTTTATCTTGATCACAGTGATGAAAAACCTGGCTAATACAGTACATTAAAAAATGTTATATATCCTAAAATTTTTAAAGTGACATTTACACCATAAAAATATGTTCACTCTTGTGGGTCAGATGTGAAACAAAATGCAAAAGCCTGAATATCAATTGGAAGCTAAGCATTTTAGGTTGAACAGTTTGTATCCCAAATAAAAAAATTATATAATTTTTAAAGCTACAAGTAGCTCACTTAGTTGCGTCAGGCATAGTTTTTCTTTTACAAAAATTGTTTGCATTTCTCAAACAATTTGAGTGATTTCTTCAGTTTAACAAATGGTTATAAAGAACAAATTTGCAGCATATGAGAAAACATAGCAATCAGCTCCTGAACAAAAACTGATCATTCACTTAAATCATAGAAATCAATGGTCAACAAATGAAGAAGAATGGGATTATGACCACAGTCACAAAGACCAGAGATCTTTGTGTTGGAGGGCATGGAGTCCACCTGCACACAAGGTTCAATATTTTCAAATGTAGCAAGAAAATAAGTGAGCACATAGAACATGCTCCATACAATGGCTTCATTCTTCTTTTTTGTTGTTGTTGTTGTTTGTTTCCATCTGGTTTGTTTTCATGACACTTGTGTATGTGCTACTGGGCATGGAACTGGAGTCCTCCTGCATGCCAGGCAAGTGCTTTCCCACTCAGACATGGCTCCAGCCCCATGGTTTCATTCTTTAACACTGAACGGTCCTCCATTGATTGAAATGACTTTTCTTAGTTCACCTATGGTTTTGTGAGATAGATTCAAAGAAAAAAATTTTTTGGTCCGACCCTTTCCTTTGCCATAGTACTTTTAGAATGAGATCTTCTCTATTACATTATTAAATTCGAAAAAAGTTTAATATTCTCAAAGTAGAAAAAAACAGTAAACCATGATTCTCCAGTCTTTCTCTAAGAGTTTTCACTGTACTGAAAAAATGAAAGGTGCAAATCACTTGTCAGGGCATATCACAAAGGGACCCTCTCCCACCCCCCACTCCCCACCACATGGCATAATCACTACCCTATCCCCCCATTTGGAAGTAGTAAACAGTCAATTGTAGACTTTTTCTTTTCTTTTCGTATTTATTTTTTTAAGTGCTGCAGATCAAAACCAGGGCCATCTGGTGGCAAGTGCTGTCCACTAAACAATACAGTCCCATGAATATTTTTTTAAATATTTGATAATGTGCTCTTTGACAGAGACCAACTACATAAAGGTCGGAACACAACCATGGTCCCACTGCCTCCAGATAGCCAATTTCTCACTGAATACTTTTTAGTGACAATAATTTCCTTTTCCCCTCGATCTTTGTTTAATTTATCTATATAAAAGAGGTGACCAGGCAAGTCTTCAACTCAGTAAACAATGAAATATTTTTGTCATAAAAAACAGCAGAAGCCTCTACTGTCATGTATTCAGGGTGGTGGCTTTGGAAACATTAGGGTAATTGGCCTCATTCGCCTTGCACAGGTCCACTTCCTACTTCTGGGGAAGATGTTTTAAGAGTTTAGTGGTTATAAATCTGTTCTTTGTATCTGGTAACTTTGGACCCTATGGACTCTGATCTTGCAAAGTCCTTCCTGTGGCGCATTTTAACAGTAGAATATAATTGCAACCAATATAACCAAAGGGCTTGCCTTTCTATCAGTTCAGCCTGAGGGCTTCTAGGGCAGATATACAACTCTCTTGAATCAGGCATTTGATACTTCACTGATAAACCATTTAAATAATTATCAGAAGATCACTTCATATGCTGCTAGATCGACTAACCATTGGAAATATGAGGAAAGCTGCTGATTTTAACTAGTCTGCTGACAGGAGATATTGTGAATTTAAAGAAAATATGAATATCTTCTCTTACAATACTGTATTTTTGTAAACAAATTAAATTCTAGATAGAGTTTAGCTGAGTGGAAAAGGTACATATTTAGAGATAGTTAATTTACTTGGTTTAATTGATTTTCATTGTTGTGTTTTATAAAAATTTCCCTAGGTGTATTATTTTATGATTTTCAACTTATCAGTTTTGTTTGCTTGCACAATAGATCTATCTTGCATATCCTGCACAACTTTAATTCAAGTAAAATGTTAAATTACTATTGTTATCAGCATTGTTGCTGTTATCATAATTATATAACCTCATACCATTGTTTGTTTACAACCTTGGTTCTCCAAATATCTCTGCTGACTGACATTAGCATCACCTGGGAACTTATAGACATGCGGAAAATGATGTCCCAACACAGACACAGTAAACCAGAAGCTTTAGTTTAACAACATCGTACATTCTTCACAGACACATTACATATTTAAAAGTATTAATCTAAAGTTCTAAAATTACTTAGGTAAGACATCTGTACTAGTTCCTGGTAGAAGTTAATAAATGTTTCCTTCTTTTCCTAAATCAGAATATGAATTAACCCATTTTCTGTCATTGAAAGGTTATCCTTCATTTATCTGTTAACACCAGAAAATGAAGCATTACCACTACAAATAACGATAATAAAAAGGCATTAAATGTTTACTGTTTCAAAAACTTAGTATATAAATAATAACTGTGTTCTATTTGGGATGACAGGACATTTACATGGAGTACTTAAATGTAAAATGTCTATGTAAATAAAATTAAATTTCCCTCTGTGAATAGTAGCATCACAAGAAAATGAAGGGTGGTCTGGTAGGGTTATAACAGTTTCACCCGAAATACAATCTATTAGTTGTATTTGAAATTTATTGGTAGTTTCTAGTTTATAAAAGATCATGCTTCAAAAAGTAAGATGATCATTTTGTGATCAGCAGAAACTGAGATGCAAAAGAAGAGGACCACTGGACCACCAACTGAGACAAGCCACAGGTATCTATTACCCTGGACAGAAAAAGTAACAACAGTTTCCGCAATGAGTCAAACTGAAAGCTGTTCCCATAGATGTCCTGACACTCCCTGTGAAGTTGAGACACGTATCAGGTTAAGTGCTGTAGGTTAGCACAAGCAGCAGTAGCTTTGTTTTATTTTCCTCCCTTCCCTCTTAAAAAGCAATACAGAAGCCAGGTATGGTGGTGCACACCTGTAATCCCAGCAATGTGGGAAGCTGAAGCAAGAGGATCACAAATTCCAGGACAGCCTGGGCAATTTAGACCCTGTCTTAAAATAAACGTTAACAAAAAAGGCCTCCCAATGAGGCTCCATAGTACAGCTCTTGATCATGCATGAGGCTCTGGAATTGATCCCCGGTACAAGAAAGGAAAGGAAAGGAAAGGAAAGGAGAGGAGAGGAGAGGAGAGGAGAGGAGAGGAGAAAGGGGAAAAGAAAAGGGAAAGGGAAAGGGAAAGGGAAAGGGAAAGGGAAAGGGAAGGGAGAATGAATGAATTACCAAGATCACTACCAAATTTAAAGTTACCTGGAAATTGGAAGAGCCAGAGCTGGGTCTAAGTGGGAGCTTATGAATAAAAGAACTAGTTGAAGACTGAATGAAAAAGAAAACCCAGTTTACCTTTTACAGGTCTTTCAAAACTATATGAAATTACATATTATTCACTCACTGGTATTAAACTTCTAAAAGACATGGCTCTCATACACAAATTCTTCAAACTGATTTTCCTTAATTTTACCTGGGTCTTTTCTATATCCAGTTTTAAAATCAAAGTGTAGAAATTAGACATCTATGCAATATTTATAGCATGTGCTAACCTGTTCTGGAATTTTTCTCCTCAAAAAATTAATAATAATAACAAATACTTTTAACCCATTGGTCTGCACTAATCTGGCAATTCAATAATCTACTATTAGTTCCTCATCCCATACAAATCTCATCATTGTACAGATGTGGCTTCAATTACCTCTTAAATCTACAGTAGTCCCATCGTATCCACAATTTTACTTTCTGCATTTTCCATTAAATGTGGTCACTGTGGTTTGAAAATATTAAATGGAAAATTCTGAAAGTAAACAATTCTTTTTTTTTTCGTTCTGAGTAGCATGCTATTTCACATAGTTTTACTACAGCCCACCCATAACATTACCTTTTTGTCCACTGTATCCACATTGTATATAATATCACCAATTAGTCACTTAGTAACCCTCTGGGCTATTAGATTGACAGTCATACTATTGTAGTGCTTATGCTCAAGTAACAATTATTTTACTTAATGATGTGCCCAACCTGAAGGAGGAGTGATACTGGCAAATTTATTAAAATTTATTTTATAATCATTCTATGTTATTATTAGTTATTATTAATCTCTAATTGTATCTAGGTAATAAATTAAACTTTATTTCAGGTATAGATATACAGAAAAAAAGCACAGTATATATAAGGTTTAGTACTATTACAGCTTGAGGGATCACGGAACATTTTTCCAGAGAAAAAAGGGGGACTACCATACATTGGATTTATAAGATTTTTACTTATTTCATTTGTACTCAATATTCCAAAGCTTTAAATATTTCCTCAAATTTAATCATATAAATTTGGCATCTCCTTGGTGTTTTCACTCTGTACTTCCCTTCTGGATTATGTACAAAAAATATTAGAATATTAAAATCCCAATAATGTGTTTTCCTAACAAAGTATTAACTGGAACTTAACTTTGCTCCTTGCATCTGGGGTACTTCCATATATCATTAAAATGCACCTCTTACACACTCTTTTATTAACTCATTAAAGGATTTTAATATTATTTGTAAAATGTTCTATAGAAATCAGCCAGGTTTTCTACCAAAACATGTATTCTTAAATATTGTGTGATGGTAACACTTGAAAGTGATCTTGACTTTTTACAATGTCAAGAATAATGGGTCAAGAATAAGGTTGTGAAACATGTGTTCAGCTCAGCAAAGAGGTGTCTGTTCATACACTTGCTACTCAGTGGATTCTAACTCTAACTTTGCAACGATTAAGAGATTCATATGATCAAAGGGTAGGAGTTTCATATATGTCTTTAACAGTCCTTAAAAATATTAAAAAAGAATGCATTTCTAAAAGTTGAATTTCTACTTTAAAAATCCTGAACATTTTAAGTTTTTATGCTTTGCAAAATACTCTCCATACAGTTAGTGCTATAAATGTCATAGTAGTCACTGGAAATTAATTTTAAGACTGTAATTTGGTTGCAACTGTTATAGCTATTCCTTGCTCTCCCTTTTTCTAAGAAGGTCTGGGAAAATATTAGGACACTGTAATCTCACAGGATTAATATTCTGGTTTAGAGCAATACTCACAACTAAGCCAAGTGATAGCAAACCTCACTACATGCCTGAACTAATTCAAGCTTCAACAATACTCCAACACAAAGACTATAGGATAGAAATGCTTCAAACCAATGACCAGAACCCAAGTAGGAGTTACTAGAGGGGCACTTCAGGTCCCACTGCTAGATATCTACTCATACAGAGAAAACAGGGAAGACCCAAAAACAAGGAAGATAACCACACAGCAAAGGACAACTTCATAAAAGAGGAAGAAGAATCCATCTCAACAGATGTGCAAGTTTAAGTTCTCTGAAAACATGAGGAAACAGGCAAACAAGTCTTCACCCCAAATTTATAATCCCTCAACAAAGTAACTCACCGATATGGAAGTGGATGAAATTTTACACAAATATATAAAAACTGATTATTAAAAAGTTCACAGAACTAAAAGAAGATCTGAGGAACTAGTTAGGAAACAAAATAAAGAAAACTCATTTTAAAAAAGAAATAGAAATAAGAAAAGTAAACCAATCATAACTACTCAATCAGAACTATGGGAAATAAAAGACACAATGAATCATATAACAATTTCACTTGAAAATACCACCAACAGATTAAATTATGTAGAAAATGGAACTCAGTCTTCAAACACAGATCTTCAGGCCTTGAAGACATGGCATATGAACTTGCATACTCAGTATGCAATAAAGGAAAAGTTAAAGAGCATGATAAGAATATATAAGAACTCTGGGACAGCATTAAGAGGTAAAATGTGAGAGTCATTGGGACAGAAAAGAGCATGGAGATACAGGCTAATGGCATTAAGAAACTTTTCAGGGAAATACTAGCAGAAAATCATCCTAACATTATAAAAGAGATGGATTTTCACATACAGGATGAATATTGAACCCCAAATACAATCAAAAAAGAACTTCTCCAAGTCACAAAATAATCAAAACACTTAATATAGTAAATAAGGAAAGAGTATTAAAAACTGCAAGAAAAAAATCAGGTCACATGTAGAGGTAAACAAATGAGGCTCACATTTGACTTCTCAAATAAGACATTAAAATCAAGGAGGGATTGGAATCAGAAATTCTAGGTTCAGAAAGAAAACAGTTGCCAAATAAGATTGCTGTATCCAGAAAAACTATCTTCAGAATCAGTGAAGAAATAAAAGCTTTCCATGAGGATAAACTAAAATAATTCATGATCACTAAACCAGCACAATAAAAAAAATTTAGTGATACACAACACAAGAAGTCAAATCTCTTAAAGTTTTGAAATGGATGAAATTTCTAGTAAATCAACTAACTAAATGAAAATTAAGACCAAATTAAATACCAAAAATGGCATAAAATAACAAACATCTATCCAAAATAACACTTAATATAAATTGTCTTAAATACCTAATTAAAAGATAGATTTGCAGAATGATAGAATTAAAAACCAAGATACAACTACATGCTGTTTCAAGACAAACACAATGGCATCTACAGGCTAAAAATAAAAGGATGGAAAAAATTTTCCATGAAAATGGAGTCTAAAATGAAGCAGGAGTAACTATTCTCCTATCTTACCAAGCATATCTTAAGTTAATCAGAATAGATAAAATAGGTCTCCACATAATCATAGAGGGAAAACAATCCCTACAGAAAATATAACAATAGTAAATATTATGTTTCAAATATCAGTGTACCTAATTACATTAAAAATAAATATTTTCTTACATTAAATCCCAGATTGTCCCCAATACAATAATACTTTCAACACATGCCTTTCACCAGAGACATTTCATTGAGACATAAAATCAATAAAGGTATTTCTGATGTCTATCATACTATAAATCTAATGGACCTCACATCTATACAATATTTTACCCCAAAACAGCTGAATTTGCTTTCTTCTCAAAAGCTCTTAGAGCCTTTCTAAATAGAACACATTCTAGGTCACAATGTAATTATTAACAAATACCAAAAAGTGATATAACCTATGCATTTTATCAGATTATGATGGAATGAAATTAGAAATCAACAGTAAAAAAATTATATAAAGCACAATAATGGAGATTGAACAATGTTCTTTATTTTTATTAACTTTTTTAGAGAGGGGGGAGGAAAGTGAAAGGGAAAAAGAAAATCAATTTTATTTATTTCATCTAGTTTTTGTTTTTCTTCCACTTAGTTGTGGTATTGTGAATTGAACCTAGGTTATCATCTATGCCAGGTAAACACTCTACTACTGATTCAGCTCTCTGGCACTGAACAATGCTCTTTAAATAAAGAATAACTCATAGATGAAAGGTCAGAAGAAATAAAGAAAATTCTAGAAACAAAAGAGAACACAGATATAATATATGAAAATCTCTGGCAGTTCCAAGAAGAAAGTTATATCAGAGTGCTTACTTTTAAAAACAAAAAGATCCCAAGTAAATAATCTAACACCACATCTCAAAACCTTAGAAAAGGAAGAACAAATTCCAAAATCAGTAGAAGACAGGAAATACTTAAGAACAGAACTGAAATTAATGAAATGGAGAAGAAAAAATACCAAGGATCAATGAAACAAAAAGTTGGTTCTTTGCAAGGATAAGATTGATAAACCCTTAGCCAAACTAACCAAAAGAGAGAGGAGATCCAATTGGCAAAATTTGAGAAAAAGATTATATCAACACAAACACTTCTGAAATTCAGAGTATCATTAGAAACTATTTGAAAAAAATATTGTCCCATAAATTGAAAAAATCTAGAAGACGTTGACAAATTTTTAGATACATATGATCTTCCTAAATTCAACAAGAAAGATATAGAAAACCTAAACAGGCCAATACGAAACAAGAATACAGCAGCATTTTAAAGACTTCCAACAGGGATGGAGCAGTGGCTCAACAGTTTCTGTTTACCTTTCACGTGCAGGGATGTAGATTCAAATCCCAGTACCTCACATACACAACAAAATGTGGAGCAACAAAAGCCACTTGAAAAACTAAAAAAAAAAAAAAAAAAAAAAAAAACTGATTCTCTCTCTCCCGCTCTCACTCTCTCTTTCTCTATTAAAAAAATAAAATAAAATAAATCCCTTCCAACAAAGAAAAGACCAAGACCAGATAATTATTAGCTGAGTTCTACCAATCATTAAAGAACTAACACCAGACTTCCTCAAATTATTCCTTGAAACTGAAAGGGAGGAAGCCTTCCAAATACATTATATCATGCTAGTGTGACCCAGAGAGCAAAACCAGACAAGTAAATTACAGATCAATATCCTTGATGAATATAGATGTAAAGATCCTTAATAAAATATTAGCAAACTACATTTGAAAACACTTCAAGGAGATAATACACCATGATCAAGTGGTTTTCATCCCAGGGATGCAAGTTTGGTTCAACATGTGCAAATTAATAAAGGTAGTTCACCACATAAATATAATAAGGATAAGAATCACATGATCATCTCAATAGATGCAGAAAAGGCCTTTGACAAATCTAGCACCCATTCATGTTAAAAAGCACTAGAGAACCTAGGGATAGAAAAAACTTAACATTATAAAGGCTATATACAATGAACCTGAAGCCGACATACCTAATGGAAAAAAACTGAAATCATTTCCTCTAAAATCAGAAATAAATCAAGGATGCTCACTCTTAACACTACTTACTATTCAACATAATTCTTTAAACCTTAGCTAGAGTAACTAGGCCAGAGATGGAAATTAAAGGAATACAAATAAGAAAACAGGAAGCCAAATTATCTTTGTTTTCTGAGGACATGACTTCCTATGTAGAAGGCCCAAAAAATTCCACTAGAAGAATTCTAGAGTTGATAAACAAATTCAGGAAAGTAGCAGGATACAAAATCTATATTCAAATATCAATAGCTTTCCCAAACTCCAATAATGAATCTTCTAAGAAAGAAATCAGGTAAACTGTCCTATTCATAATAACCTCACAAGAATGGGGAAGTCATAAAACAGGAGTTGAAAAGATATCACAATGAAAACTCAAAAAGCACTGAAGAAAAAAATTAAAGACCTTAGAAGATGGAAAGACCTACCATAGTCTTTGATATGCTGACTTAATAATATGAAAATGGACATACTATCAAAAACATTTTAAAGATTCAATGCAATCTCCATCAAAATACCAATGACATCCTTCACAGAACTATAATAAAAATCAGTTATGAACTTTATTTGGAAGAATAAAAGACCCAGAGTAACCAAGGCAATATTGAGCAAGAAAACGAATTTTTGAGTCATTAAAACCCCTGATCTCAAATTATACTTCAGAAGCACAGTAACAAAAAATTTCATAGTATTGATATCAAAATAGACAGTAAGTCCAGTGAAATAGAATAGAAGACACAGATGAAAAAAAACCTACATATTCAATCATCTATTAAATTTATTCAACTTAACAATGTTGCCAAAATATATGTTAAAGACAGCTTTTTAATGATTGTTACTGGGAGAACTGAATATCCATATGTAGAATAATAAAATTACATCCCTCTCTCATGCTGCACAGAAGTCAAATTAAAGTGAATCAGAGACCTTGCAATTAGACCAGAAATTTTGCAAGTTCTAGAAGGACAGGCACCAACTTCCTTAATGGTTCCTACAGCTCAAGAAATAAGACCAATAATTAATAAGTGGAACAGCATCAAATTAAAAAGCTTATGCATATTAAAGGAAATGATTAAGAATTAAAGAGACAGTCTGCATAACAGGAGAAAATCTTGGTCATTGAGTCATCCAATAGGGATTAAATATCTATAATATATAAAGAACTCAAAAATCTTAACACCAAAAGGACAAATAACCCAATCAATAAGTGGGCAAAACAACTAAACAGACATGGCTCAAAAGAAGAAATGTAAATAATCAATAAATATATGAAAAAATATACAATATCTCTGGCAATTAGGGAAATGCAAATTAAAACTTCATTGATATTTCATCTCAATTCCATTAGAATGAAAATTATCAGGAATACAAATAGTAATAAATACTGGTGAGGATGTGAGGAAAAGGTTATGCTCATATATTTCTGGTAAGACCACAAAGTAGTAAAACCACTTTCAAAAGCAGCATGGAGATTCCTCAAAAGACTAGAAATAGAATCATAATATGACCCAAATATCCCACTCTTTGGTATTTGCACAAAAGAACAAAAATCACCATAGTATAGTGATACAGGCACTTCAAAATTTATAGCAGCACAGTTCACGATTGTCATGTTTTGGAATTAGCTTAGTTGCCCTTCAATGGATGGATCAATAAAGAAAATATGGTATATATCCATAATGGAGTTCTTACTAAGCCATAAAGAAAGGTGAATTATTTCATTTTCTGGTAAATGGATAAAATGGAAGAACACCATACTCAGTGATATAAAACAGACTCAGAAAGTTAAGGGGCAAATGCTTTCTCTCATGTGTGAAAGTTAGAGCAAAATAATAGGAATAAAGGAGGCACATCCCACAAAAAAAGACGGATGACCAGTGGAACAGAGGAAGAGGAATGAGAGGAAGGATGAGAAAAGGCAGAAAATGTGGAATTAAATTGATAAAATTATGACATGTGCATATACAAATATACCACAGTGAATTCTGCCTTTATGTATATTTATAAAGCACCAATTTAAAAAAATAAACAGAAGTAGGACCAGTGGAGTAAAGTATGGGTAAGGGGAGAGAGGAGGAGAAGGATAAAGAAAGCGCTGGACATTGAAACGGGGCCAATTATATTCCATAAATATATGATTATGTAAAAATGAATGTCACTAACATGTATAACTCTAATGCATGAACAAAAACTCTCTAAAATAATTCTTTCACTTATTGATAATATTCTAATAATTTATCCTAAATAAAGATGCACATAAAATTAACAAAAATGAATGTTAAGTGAATAAGTTTAAACATGTGTGACATTTTGATTTTTTGAATTCTGATTATTTTCTACACTGATGAACCTAAAAGAATTTATGCCATAGTAGTGCCCATCATCATTTCCACCAGAGGAATTAAAATAGTTTTTTAAATTAACTTTTGTTTTTTAAAAAGTGAATTAAATCCCAAATTATGGGTGGAAAATGTAGCTTCATTAGACCTGATGGAAAATCTTTCTTATCAGAATCTCTGTCCTTCTCTCTAGCTCATTTCAATTAGGAGGGAAGTTGTAGCATGTAAAAACATCCAATTTATAATTATTAGGGGATTTTAAAAATTTCATTCTATTGCTTATGATAAAATAGCTGAATCTATTAAAATTAGTAAATTGTCCTTGTTCAGAATTTAGCTAATCCTTCTTGGTATATTTTTTAGCACTTTATATTTTATCCACTTTTGAAAAAATAGCATATTTACAAGTTTCATCAATGATTTTATTTACTGCTTCAGCGTTTGAAACAAGTCAATGAAGAAGGATTTAATGGTATTTTAGGTATTTTACTTCATACAGAAAAGTAACTCCAGGTTTCATCAGCTGTAATGTCCCTTTTTGCATTAAATATTTTAATGTGCTAACTATGACAGTTACAGGATGGCCAGTTTCCCAGTAAATGTACTGGCCTCAGTAAATTATCCTTGCCACCTTGTACCACACAGCTTATTTATTAAGCCATAAAAATCTTTTCTAATATTGGCAAGAGATTTAAATGAAGAATTCAAATTGAACAGATCCTAAAACTTGGGAAGACCCTGTTTCAAGGGGATATGAAAAGATAACTCATCATTAAAAGCAAACTTTTAAGTTGCTGAAACTGAAGATGCCAATTTGGTCCATTTTCTATTTGTATGATTTAGTGAGGATATAAACCAAACACCAAAATAGGAAAGTATTTTAAGTACACACTGGGAGTGTGGTTTTACAGAATGTAAGGAACTCATCTTATTTTTAGTAATACATTCTAGGTTCAAATTAATAAATCTTTTGAATACTTCATGCATTAAATTTATATGACCATATCACATGAGCAAAAGTTACCACCTTAGGAAAAATGAAGTTAGTACTCAATTTTTATCTGATGGATAATTGTGTTTTATTTTGCTTTTACCTTAATAAAGATAAAGAAATCATGGTGTTTGTATGAGATTGTGTGTATTCAATGGAATATTATTCAGTCTTAATAAGGAAGGATATCCTATCATTTGCAGTAACAAGGATGATCTTGGAGGACTTTATGCTAAGTGAATTAAGGGAGACACAAAGAAAAATACTGGATAATCTCACATATCTAATCCAAAAATTTTGAAAAGGTAGAAGCAGAGTAGAAAACTGTTTATAAGGGTACAGAGGTGGGGGGGGAAGGGAACTGTTGGTGCACAGAGTTATAGTAATGTGGAGTCAATAAATCTAGAGATCCAATGTATAACATGATGGTTGCAAATAATAATACTGTGTTTTATACTGGAAATTTGCTAATAGAATGATTTCAGGTATTCTCAGCACAAAAATGTTGGTAACTATTGAGAGATAGATATGTCCATTTGTTTGCTTGTAATAATCATTTTAGTGTGTGCATGTATATCAAAACATAAATTTGTATGCCTTAAGTATAAATAATTTTAAAAGAATAATATTTTAATGATGAACAAAATGTTTCGATTATTTTCCTTTATTATAATCAAATATTTATGCCTACTATTTATTAAGTATTGCTTTTATGATTTGCTCAAATTAGAACTAACCTTCTAAAAGGACATGCATTCTCTATGGGACTGAAAAATGTGTGTATTATATGTGGATATGGAGGGGAGATATGTAATAAGCAACAGAAAAAATATGCATAATTATTTCTAATAGATAAATCTCCTACAACTTCTCTAAAACACTAATACACTATAAACAGGGCCCAAAAGAGAGGAGTCCTGACTCCTTTGAATAAATAATAACTATCTACCCTCCAGACACCATTTAAAAAAATGACGATTGTTTTGTCCATTATATTGGCCATTCCAGATACATAACATGATGAAGTTACAAAAATTGGTATTAACATGATCCATATCTGATCCTCAAACATATCATGAGTATATGAATCATACATACTTGAGGGTTTATTAAGATGATGATATAAACATAGAATGATGAATGGGTTTTACCATTTTCAAAAGAACTTTCTGCAAACGTGTGTTTTTAGTTTCTCTCCACATGCCATCTACTTTAAAATAAATCTAAACGAAATAATAGTTAGGTCTGAATTATTATGTAGCCAAGTGCCCTACCATGTCTCATCTCCACCAGGGCCTTAGTTACATCTGGCTGCTCATATATGAAAGTGTACTCCCACAATTTCTTTTTTTTTCAAATTCAAATCTTATAATTCAATTCCAATTTCTTTTTTTTTTATTCATTAAACATGGTTTTACATTTAGGAGGGATTCATCATCAAACAATCAAGAACAAAAGTATAATTACAGAACAAGCCAAGACTAATATCATTCCATGGGTTCCCCCCTTGGGTTCCCCATAGTTCCATGCTTCCCCCTACTTAAATTCCAAGTTAATTGGACTTTTCATGGAAGTAGGAGTTTCCCCTCTGATTAGATTCCCCCATACTATATCCCTCCAGTCTAGTTGATATCCTTCCTTTTCCCTTCCCACTCCCTGCCTCCTTCCCTGTGTCCCCTAGTATCCTAGGCAAGGTTCCCCACGATCATGTAAAAATTCATATATGTTGAGGTAATTGTTAGGTTAGCTATCTACCATACTATTTCCACTTGTATTCTAACTTCCACAAATGACATTTGGCCTTTGAGTCTCTGAGATCTGGATACTTCACTTAGCATAATTTTTTCCATATCCGTCCATTTGGCTGCAAATGTCATATCATTTTCTCTGATAGCTGAGTAGTATTCCATTGTATATATGTACCAAATTTTTGAATCCACTCATCAAATGAGGGGCATCTGGATTGGATCCATAATTTAGCTATAGTAAATTGAGCTGCTATAAACATTGAAGAAGCTGTATCTGGATAATATGCTAATTCTAGCTCTTTTGGGAAAATACCCAGGAGTGGGATAGCTGGGTCAAAGGGAGGTTCCATCCCTACTTTTTTGAGGAGTCTCCACACTGCTTTCCAGAGTGGCTATACCAGTTTTCAGTCCCACCAGTAACAGTGTTCCTCTTTTCCCATAGTCCCTCCAGCAACTGTCATTGTTTGTATTCTTCATTTTTACCACTCTGACAGGAGTAGATGGAATCTCAGTGAAGTTTTGATTTGCATTTCTCTTTCACTAGTGACGTAGAGCATTTTCTCATATGTTAATGGGCTTTTTGGACTTCCTCTATTGAGAAGCTTCTTTTTAGTTTTATAGCCCATTTATTAACTGGATTATTGGTGATTTTGGTGTTTAGTTTTTTGAGTTCTTTGTGTATTCTGGATATTAGCCCTCTATCCGAGGTGTAACAAGCAAAAATTTTCTCCCATATTGTAGGTTCCGTCTTGAGGCTCTTGACTAAATCTTTAGCTGTGCAAAAGTTTTTTAGTTTAATTGAATCCCATGTATTTATTCTTGATTTTACTGCTTGCACCATGGGAGTCTTATTAACAAAGGCAGTGTCGACCCCTATGTCATGTAATGTTGATCCTACTTCTTTTTCAAGCAATTGTAGAGTTACCGGTTTAATCTCCAGATCTTTGAACCATTTTAATTTAATTTTTGTGCGGGGTGAAAGGTAAGAATCCAATTTCAGTTGACAGCGTATTGCTGTCCAATTTGTCCAACACCATTTGTTGAACACACTATGCTTTTGCCATCTTTATCAAACATCAGATAGTTAAAAGTATGGGGATTCGTCTCAGAATCCTCTATTCTATTCCATTGGTTTTCAAATCTGTTTTGAGAACAATACCATGCTATTTTTATTACTGTGGCCCTACAGTATAATTTCAGGTCAGGAATTGAGATACTACCTGCTTCCTCCTTCTTGCTGAGTAATGTTTTGGCTATTCTGGGTCTTCTGTTATTACATACAAATCTGAGTATTGCGTTTTCTATATACGTGAAGAATGACATTGGTATCTTGATGGGGATTGCATTAAATCTGTGTACGGCTTTGGGTAGAATGGCCATTTTGATGATATTGACTCTATCTAACCATGAACATGGAATGTTTTTCCATCTACTCAGATCTTCTGCAATTTCTTTTTTTTAAGTTCGATAGTTTTCATTGTATAGGTACTTAACATCCTTTGTAAGATTTATGCCCAAGTATTTTATTTTTTTGGAGAAGATGGTGAATGGGACAGATTTCCTGACTTCTTCTTCAGTGGACTTGTTGCTGGAGTATAGTAAAGCTAATGATTTATGAGTGTTGATCTTATAGCCAGCCACTTTGATGAAATCATTTATAAGCTCTAGAAGTCTTCTGGTCGAGCTTATTGGGTCTTCTAGGTAGAGGATCATGTCATCAGCAAATAGAGACAAATTGGCTTCCTCTTTTCCTATTCAAATTCCTTTGATTTCCTTCTCTTGTCTGATAGCTCTGGCAAGGGTTTCAAGGACTATATTGAAAAAGAGTGGTGAAAGTGGACATCCTTGTCTTGTTCCTGAATTCAGTGGAAATGCTTTCAGTCTTTCTCCACTGAGCATGATGTTGGCTATGGGTCTGTCATAAATGGATCTTACGTAGTTAAAATATCTTCCCTTCATCCCTATCTTCTCCAGAGTTTTGAGCATAAAGGGTGTTGAATTTTATCAAAGGCCTTTTCCACATCTATTGAGATTATATGATTTTTATTTTTAATTCTATTTAAGTGGTGAATAACATTTATTGATTTGTGAATGTTGAACCAGCCCTGTTTTCCTGGGATGAAGTCTACTTGATCATGATATATTATCTTTTTAATGCACTTTTGGATCCAATTAGCTAGAATTTTATTAAGAATTTTTACATCTATGTTCATCAGGGAAATAGGTCTTTAGTTTTCTTTTTTTGATGTATCTTTGCTGGATTTTGGTGTCAGTGTTATATTTGCTTCAAAAAGTGTTTGGTAGTGCTCCGACCCTTTAAATTTCTTTGAAAAGCTTATAGAGGATCAGTGTTAATTCTTCTGAAAACATTTGGTAAAATTCTGCCATGAATCCATCAGGTCCAGCACTTTTCTTTTTTGGAAGGCCTTTGATCACTGCCTTGATTTCAGAACCTGAGGTAGGTTGGTTTATATTTTCAATGTCTTCCAGTATTAACCTGGGGGGTGTCATGTATGCCCAAGTATCTGTCCACAGCTTCCAGATTATCAAACTTGGCAGAGTATAAATTTTCAAAATAAGTTCTGATAATCTTCTGAATTTTGGTTGAGTCTGTGGTGACATCTCCATTTTTGTCTTTGATTTTGTTGATTTGCTTCACTTCATTCTTCTTTTTGGTGAGGTTGGCAAGGGGTCTGACAATCTTATTTATTTTTTCAAAGAACCAACTCTCTGTTTTGTAGATAATTTGTATTGTTTTTTTGTTCTCAATTTCATTGATTTCATCTCTAATTTTAGTTATTTCCTGTCTTCTATTAGCTTTTGGATTGAATTGTTCCCCTTTTTGCACAAGTTTGAGTTGGAGCATAAGACAATTTATTTGGACTCTTTCCTGATTTTTGATGTATGCATTCAGTGCTATAAATTTACCTCTTAAGAATGCGTATATACTATCCCAGAGATTCCGATATGTTGTTTCATCATTCTCATTCATTTCCAAGAATTTCTTGATTTCTGATTTCATTTGCTCTTTTATCCATTCTTTCCATTCTATCCATTCTTTTATCCATTCTTTCTTTCAATTTCCAAATATTAGAGTAGCTTCTGTTGTTTTTGTTATTGTTGATTGCTAAGATCATGGCATTGTAGTCTCTCAGGATACATGGGACTACATTGACTTTTTTGTATTTGTTAAGGTTAGTTCCATGGACTGATGTGGTCTATTTTTGAGAAGGATCCATGAGCTCCTGAGAAGAAGGTAAATTCAACCAAGTTAGGATGGAATATTCTGTAGATGTCTGTTAATCCCAATTGGTTAATAGAGTTGTTCAGATTGGAGAGATCTTTGTTAATTTTTTTTGTTTCAATGATCTGTCCAATGTTGATAAAAGTGTATTGAAGTCTCCCTGTACTATTGGGTTGAGATCAATGAGTGATTTAATATCCTTGAGTATTTTTTCCATATATTTGGGAGAGTTGTGATTGGGAGCATAAATGTTAATTATTGTCATGTCTTCTTGGTGAATTGTCCTTTTTAGTATGATATAGTGTCCATCTTTGTCCTTTCTGAGTAGTTTTGGATCAAAATTAACTTTATCAGATAATAAGATTGCCACGCCAGTTTGCTTTTTGGACCACAGGCCAACATTTTGCCAACATTTCACCTTCAGTCTGTATCTATTTTTCAGTGTGAGGTGTGTCTCCTGTAGACAAAATATTGTTGGATTTTGTTTTTTGACCCAGTAAGCCAATCTGTGTCTTTTAATTGGGGCATTGGGACCATTCAAATTCAGATTTAGAATAGATATAGGAATCTGAGTGTCAAACCTTGTGACTTTTTGCTGTGTTTTGTGCCATCTGGGGTATCTTTTGGTGTGTATTATGGTTATAGACAATCTCTTGTTTAAGGGTTTAGGGAATTATTAGCATGTTCTTCTGAATGAGGAATGTCCTTGGGAATATTCTGTAATGCAGAATTCTGTATTATGTTCATGTATATTGCTAGCTTGAATTTATCGCTGAAGTATTTAATTTCCCCATCACATTTAAAGCTGAGTTTTGTAGGTTTTATCTTTGGATAAAAATTGTTTTCTTTCAAGGTTTGAAAAATATTGTTCCAAGCTCTTCTGGCCTTCATTGTCTGATGAGAAAAATCCACAGTGATCCTAATTGGTCTGCCTCTGAATGTGATTTGGGGCTTTTCCCTAACTGCTTTTAGAATTCTTTCTTTAATTTCTCTGTTATTCATTTCATATAAAGATATGTCTTGGTGAATTTCTCATTAGGTTAGGTATTTTTGGTGTCCTATAGGTGTCTTGGATTTGGTGTTCTGGGTCAATTCTGAAATAAGGAAAATTCTCCTTGGCAATTTAACGTAGAAGGTTCTTAATTCCCCTTGTTTGCTGTTCGGTGTTTTCTTCAAGACCAATTACTCTCTCATTATTTCTTCTCATCTCATCAAATATTACTTGGAATTTCTGGTCATGTACAGTAAGTTTCTTTTCTTGTCTGTTCTCCTTGAACTCCACATTGTTCCTCAGCCTGTCTTCATTATCTGATGTATGTTCTTCAAGAGCTGAGGTTGTATTTTCTGTTGAGTTTACTCTGGTATTAGTATCTTCCAATGAACATTTGATTTGGTTGACAGTATTTTTCCATTTTGAGAGCTCTGCTATATCTCTCTTCAGAATGTCTAACTCTTTATAAATATGGTCTTAGATTTCATGGAATTGTTCCCTTATTTCCTTATAAAAGTTGTCTCTCATCACTTGAAACTAATCTCTGATCTCTTTCCTTAATTCTTCTTTCAACTCCTTGATTGAGTTACTAATCATAGTGTTGATATATTTTTCTTTGTTTTCTTCTAGGACCCCAACCATGGAGTCCTTGGTTGGAGAGCTTTTAGATTGAAGATGGGAGTTATTTCCTCTTTTCCTCATTTTCAGATACAAGAGTTGTTGCTTGAAGACCTACAGTGAGTGTTTCTCTTGTAAGGGTTATTGGAGCTTCGTTTGCCTTTGCTTCATTGGGCTGGGGTGTTAATTGGGAAGCACAAATCAAAAGCTGCCAGTCCAGTCAATGAAGAATTGTGAGCCTATAGGTACATATATGTGGCGGGCTGCACCCGGAGTCCACACCACGCAGGCAGCTTTAAGATGGCGGCTGGCGGCTGGCCAAGCCTGGTCAGCTGATCTTGTGCTGTTCCTGGTTCATATGCTTGCAATATCTGACCACCTAGGGACAACAATAGGAGCCTGCAGAGTTTTCTTCCACATAGCAACAACCTGCTGATTAGACTACTTTCGCTATATAAGCAGTGTAACTTCCTGATTAAAAAGAGATCTCTGCAAGCAACAAGAGTGTACATGTTTTATTGCCACTTCGCTGGTCGAACACAACATATATACTAGACAGTTTCAACTAAAATAGGTATAATGGTAACTAGCACTTATAGGAGTGGTTTTCTACCATTAGAGCTCTGACAATTTGTTAAGATAACCAGCAAGTACCCATTTTGAAGAATGACCTTCACTTCACGTAGCAGGTCCTCTATAGAGGGGGGAAGAACAATCTAGAAATCCAAGGAAGTGGGATAGGGAGGTAGTGTGGAACTTGTGACTTAGAATAAAGAACTAGAATGTGTTAGCATGAAGTCAGCTATTCAATTAGGAATAAGGAAAAGATAGAAACGGGGAGCAAGTAGGGTAAAGGCTTTGAGTGAGGAAGAGAGAGAACAGGATATGGTTTAGGAATTGGTAGAGGTTAATGTGAGGTGTGGTTATCCTCGACCCAAGGAGACTGAGAGCTAATTTGCTACCTTAACCAACTGTGTACAATGAGAAAGTGAAGGAGGTATAGGAATCTGCTGGAGAAAGAAAAAGAACAGGAAAGAAAGAAAAAAGAAAAGAAAGGAATAAAATTAAAAAAGAAAGAAAAAAACAGACCCTATGGGAAGCAAAGATGACTGTGGTAAAATATAGGAGGGGTAAAAGAGATATTAATAAGATTTGGGTGATTGCATAAAGGTAGAATCTCACATAGGTATATTATGCAGGTGAGGCACAATATACTTCAGATACTATATGCATTGATCAGAATCCCTCTTCTCAGGAGGCAGGACAAGGATAGACGGGATATACAGGAGGGAAGAAGAGAGAAAGTAGAGAGAAAAGAAGAAAACACAAAATGAACAAACAAAGACAAAACCAAAAACAAAAAAAATAATAAAGAATAAAAAAGAAGAGAGGAAAAAACCCAAAAAACAAAAGAATAGGGAAACCAAAACAGCTAATATTTTTATATGTCCATGAACCAATCAACTTTTCCAGTTATTGCACCAATACATATCAAGAACAGGAGAGAAAAGAAGAAAGAAGGAGAAAGAAAAAAATGGAAATTAAAAAAATATATAATATGTATACATACAAAATCAGATAAAAAGCAAAAAATTCTTAATGAAACTTGGAACTATAGACAGTAAGAGCATCTCTGAACTCTTTGGAAGGAGATGTTCACTGTCCATTTGGGTTTCGAAATCAAGGTCTCTCAGTCTGTAATTATGTGATCTCATAAAGAGTACTGGGATGTCCTCAGTCTCCTGGCATATCTAGGATGGAATTCCAGTGAAGAGATCTGATTCTGGAATGTGCTGGATTTTTCCAGCCTCCCAGGGGATCTGAAAGTCAGAAGTCACAGGGCTTTGTGGCCTTAATGAGCAGGGAGTGTGAGATGTTTTCTATTCTCTCTCTGCTAAAAGTTGCAGACTCTGTCTCTTGTGGCAGAAGACTCAGAGCCTTTACCTTGTCACGTGATCTTTCTGGCTGGGGTCGGGGTGGACAGAGCTGAGATGCTCCCCTTTACTCCACAAACCCAAGTCTCCTTAAGCAAGGTGAAGACTGGGCTTGTCCAAAGCCTTCTCTTCCCAGTTCAGTCTGTGATCAGTGACCATCTCCAGATGCAGCTTTCAGAGCCTGCTCTGAGGACCCAGAGAATGCCCATCTCATCATGGAGTTTTAAATGTTGGCTTGGGTGGGAGAGGCTTGGCTCTCCTGCCAGGCAGCCTGCTCCAAGCTAGGCACCTCTGTGGGTAGCTTCCAATGACGGTTGTCACCAGATGTAGTGCATGTGCTGGGTGGGCGTCTGCAAATGTGCTTGCCTCATGCTCTGTTTTTATAAAGCACAGGTTCCTAGCAGTGACTGGTTGCTGACTCCTCCCCTGCTCATAGGCCACCACTGCCGCCTCCAGTGAAATGTAAACAAGGGCAGCGAAGCTGATGCAGGACGGAAAAAATCCCTCTTTTTCTCTACCCTCTTCTCCCAGGTCTCTGCTCCTCAGAAATACTATATAAACCAGCACTTGGATTTCACAAATGTAGTCCCCAAAACGTACCTTGAAAAACTGAAGATGAGCTGGGATTTTCCCAATCAGTCTCGGAGCCTCAGGAAAAGTCACCTCCCTTTAGCTCGCCATCTTCCTCCCTCCCCTATATTTATCTTCTTACTTGGCTTTCAAAATCATTGAATTACTCCTCTTCCTGATTATGAATGAAATGTTCCTAGTCTTTCCTTTTATATAAAATGCTCTGCTTTAAAATTTCCTGATTAGCTTAAATTATAATTTAAAATATTTCTTTTACATTACTATTTTCCCGTTACCAACTTTGGTTGGTTTTATGAGTCATTTATTTCTGGTGCTTAAACTCCTATAGAAAAAGCTATTAGGTATGCTATAACAATTGGCTAGCACTTGTGTCTTGTCTGTTAAAGAATTTCCACTTTATATATTAAAAATAAAAATATTATGACCTTCAAGTCCAATTATGCTCCTTAACCTTGAGAATGACTTTGTCAGTAACACTAAAGATTGCCAGAAAGCTGAGAATAGAAGGTGTAAAACGAGAAAATAAGCACTAGGTTTGGAACCCTGGGATAGGAAGAAGCAAATGCCACCATTTGGATAAGACTTGAAGTACATTTGGCCAGAGCACTAGGTTTCTGGCCTTGACCTCCCAGGTCCTGCTGTCAGACATGAAGCCTTCAGTTATGCCGTGGCAGCCATCTCTCAGGCTGCCAACTGCAATGCATTACAAAAAGCCAAAGCACTTTCACTTATCTATATGAATAATGTTCTTAATTGAATAGTCTTTCTTTCCTCCTCTTGCCAAAATTTTGTTCATATAATAATTGTATTTTGGGGAAAGGGAAGAAATAACTGTTTTTGTGCTTAAGAAGACACACTGGGTTGGGGGCATCTTTGACACTTTTCCAAAATTCACTGGTGACCTGCAAAATTCTTGTTGAAAAAATTGAGCAGTATTTCCACATTAATTATTAGATAGCACATATTAGATAAATTATGATATGGAATTAAAGGCCAAAACATATTGTCCTTCCTAGTTTCTACTTTTTTTTAAAAGAGAGAGATAGAATAAATTTTATTTAGTTTTTTATGTGGCTTTTGTTGCTCTGACACTTAGTTGTATATGTGGTGCTAGGGTTTAAACCTAGGTCCTTGCACATGCCAGGCAAGCAGTATAATTGCTGAGCCACCACTCCAACCCTACTTCTTTGTTTTTCTCACACACTTACATGTTTCTATATGTATGTGTACATAGAGATGGGATATTACGCATGA
Source organism: Aplodontia rufa (assembly GCA_004027875.1). Lineage (NCBI taxonomy): Eukaryota > Metazoa > Chordata > Mammalia > Rodentia > Aplodontiidae > Aplodontia > Aplodontia rufa. Next base: position 62,483 of record PVKS010004144.1, read on the forward strand.
GTGTACGCATGTACTGTGCTTCGTGTTGCTATTATTCAATTATTATAGAAAATATTTAAAATATCTGAAAATGTCATCAAGGTTTATGGTAAATCTTACTGTAAGAGTCCAGAAAGAAGTTTCACTTGTTAAGGGGAAAATTATTGGTTATGTTTAAAACCTCCTTGAGAATATAGAAAATATCTTATTTGTTTGGTTTAGATATGAGGTATCCCTCAAAAGCTCATCTCTGAGACAATGCAAGAATGTCAGGGGTGAAATGATTATTTTATGAGAGTTTTTAACTTGATTGGTGTATTGATTCACTGATGCAGATTAACTGGGTATTAACTGTAGGTAGGGTATATCTGGAGGAAGTAGGTCATGAGGGCATGCATTTGGGGTTTGCATTTTATCCCTGGGGAGCAGAGTTTTCTGTGCTTCCCGGTCATGAAATTCTGAGCTGCTTCCCTCCAGCACACCCTTTTGCCATGATGTTCTGCCTCACTTGGGCCCAAGAACTATGAAGTTGGTCACCTACACACCTCTAAAACCATGAACCAAAATAAACATTTCCTCCTTTACATTATTCTGGTCAGGTATTTTTTTGGTCACAGTGACAAAATCTGACCAAAACACTCAATTTCACAGCTACCACTTTAATACCTATTCCAATCTCATTAAAACTATTCTCAATCTTTTGTTTGGACTGGAGATGTATATACAAATGTCCTCTTGAAACTACATGCTAGATTTTAGTAAAATCACTGAGAAACAACATAGTCTTTATCCTCCATGTTTTTCTTCCAGTGTTCAATATATTAGTACCATAATCTATCCATTTAAGACAAAACCAGGGATTCATCTTTAACATGTTTTTCCTTCAAATCCATATGCTCTGTCCAAATATCTCTTAAATCTATCTTCACTCTTGCCTCCCAACATACAACTACTATCACCTGCTCCAGAAGCCTCTTCCTACTTATTCTCCTTCTCCTTGCATCCACCTGGCTCTTGCAAACTATTCTGTACTCTGCAGCCACATTTATGTATTTGATATAAATCTGTTCTTTTTGTCCCCTTTCTGAAAAACTTGTCATTGGTTTACATTAGTTCATAGAAAAATGTCAAAAATCTTTGAAATGACTATGAGGTGATGATCTGTTCTTACCTATCCCTCCCACCAATCCTGCATTTTCTTGCACACCTGTTCTCAAGAGGAGGCAATTTTGGGGCCTGGGCAGTGGCTCAGCGGTTACGGCGCTTGCCTTGCATGTGCGAGTACGCTGGTTCAAACTCCAGCACCACGTACACAATGAAGTGTCTGAGCAACGAAAGTCCATGAAAAACTAAATAAAAAATTGATTCTGTCTTTCTCTCTCTCTCACTGTCCCTCTCTCTTTAAAAAAAAAAAAAAAAAAAGAGGCAATTTTGCCTCCACCTAGGGGCCAAATGTTTGGAGACTTTTATTCAATTGTAACAAATTGGGTGGGGTATTTACCATAGGCATATTTTAAGCAGAGATGTCTGTCAGAGATGCTGCAAAACATTCTACAATGCACAAGAACAATCCCCCACCCCCAAAGAAAACATAGGGTAATGGGAAGAGGTAATAATGATTAGGTCATCTTAGCCTCATACATCCTCTAGGAAAGCCATTCAAACTAACTTCTCCTTAGGTCCAATTCTACTTCTTTCCATTCCCTTTCCCAGATGCTATCATCAAGGATACTATCTCAAAATATTCTACACTTTAACAGCTCATATTCTTCTGCCTCAGCAACTCAGTGGATCCCACTGATTTTCTTTCAGTTTCCTGTTCTACATTGCACCTCCACCAGAGGTCACAGCACACGCCTTTATACTTGCTCAGATCTCTCTGTATGAAATCCTCTTTCCATATTTATCTAGTTAACATGTTTCTAGAATTTGGATGGTAAAGGACCTACAAAGGTTTATGAGTTGAAAGCTTTGTCCCTAGTCTGTGACACTGTTTGAGGGTATTGGAACTTTCATGATGGGGTTTGGTGACAGGAAGTTAGGTCATTGGGCACATGCCCTTGAAAGAGATATTTTATCTCTCTTAGATTCCCAGCTGTCATGAAATGAGCAGGCCTCCCTTTCCCTGTGTTCCTGCCATGATGTACTATGCCTCCTCAAGCCCAAAGCAATATGGACAAGTAACTATGACAACTATGACCGGTTCATTAAAAAACATGAAGTAAAATAAATCTTTCCTAAGCTGCTGGGATTTCCTAAATTGCTGGGATTACAGTGATACCTCCTGTAATCCCAGCAACTCCTATATCAAAAACACACCATTCTTGCTTCTCAATTCATTAGTTATCTCAGGTGTTTTGTCACAGTGCCAGAAATATGTATCAGAAACACACATATATGCTTCTTTTAGAGCATAATCTAAATCACTAATTCCTCAGGTTCCTCTTCTACCTTCCTGACTAAATGTAACCTGTGTCACTCCCTACCTTTTTTTTTTTTCTTTTACAAAACCATGTAGAAGGTAATTTTTGTTGCTTCTTATGCGATGCTACTTTTACTTAACTGCTATTTGGTCAATGTCTGTTTCCTATCCTAGTGCCTCATCTAGTGCTTCACACAAAGCTACACAATAAAGATGTAAAAAGAAAGAGGAAGTGATTACATGATGCATATAGAGGCTTCCAAGAAACACTGGGGGAACAGCTATAATGTGTTTTCATCTTTGTTAAGAGTTCAAACTCAGCACTTTTCACTAGGCAGATCATAATGAAAATTCCCTGTGACCCATCTTCTAAGTAAAGCATGGTGGAAGGATTTTAGTTTTGAAGGTTAGCTTGCTCTAGTTTTAGCTTTTAAAGTGGAAGTTTAAGAAAATGCATAACTTCTTGAGTCTCTGTTTTCTTATCTGTACAACAACCTACCTAATAGCACTGTTACCATAATTGAATTGCCTGCAAAGCACTTGACACATAATGGATGTAAAATAAATACCTCAGTAACCATTGCCATGCTGACGCCAAAACTAAAAGAGACAAGAAACATCTCAATTGTCTCCATATCTTTGTAATTGATGATTCTTGCAGGTGTTGAAGCACATGTATCAGGAAGACACAAGCATCTCACTATCATAATATTATGCCTTTTCACATTTCTCTTATTTGAAATCTATTATTTCATGTCTTAGTTTTTATGGAAAGCTAAATAAACATTATTTTATGAATTTATTATTTCAAGAAGAATGTTATGATTTCAGTTATGATCTACAGTGTGATGGAACAGATTGAATATGCCCCTCCAAATTCACATGTTGTAGCCTAAGCCCTGGTGTGAAATTAACTGGAGATGGAGCCTCTGGGAGGTAATTAGGGCTTGAGTGCTTGCCCTCATAAATGAGTGCAGAATCAGAGATCTTACAGGAAGAGACACAGAGAGCTTGCCCTTTCTCTCTCTCTCTCTCTCCCTCTCCCTCTCTCTCTCTTTCTCTGTTATCTAAGTCAATCAGTCTGTGGGACTCTGTTATAGTGGCCTGAAATGATGATGAAATGATGACTTTAAACTATTTAAACTAAAGAAGGAGTAAAATTTCATAGAAATATCATTACAAATTAAATAAATAACATAAAACAAATTATTTTATAGGATTCTTACCTAAAATGAAAGGGGTTAAGATCCTGAATTAAGACAATTCTTCATTTTTTAATTACTTCTGTTAACATACAATATGTGTGTATGTATGTGTATTGGGATATACTAGAAAAACTATTTTAGTCATTTCATGTTAATATAACAATCATTATTAAATACAATGGGCACTATCCTTAATGCTTTACATCTATTATCTTAATTAACCATAAGAGTAAAGATCTGTGGCAGTATTATTTTCCACAATTTACTGAGATACATTAATAAACTTGCCCAACATTGCTCGGCTTACACATGATAGAAGCATGTTTTAACTCACACATTCGTGAACCATTATGTCCCATCTTCCTATAGATAGACACTTCTAAAAAACCTATAAAATTTTATAGGATACTGTGTTAGTCACCTTTTTGTTGCTTTGACAAAAATACCTAAAAATGATGACTTAAAAGAGGAAAAGTTTATTTTGGCTCAGGTTATAGAGGTTCAGTCAATGGTTGGATAATTTCATTGCTGTGGGCCTGAGTGAGGTACAGCACCACAGCAGAAGGGCATGACTACGGAAAGATGCTCAGCTCATGGCAGCCAGGAAGCAAAGAGGAAAATGAAGTGCCAGGGACAGAATGTAAATCTCAAAGGCAAGCCCCCATGTCCTACTTTATCCAGCTACAGCCCACCTACCTACAGTTACCGACTTGGACTTGACAGTACTCCTTTCAAATTATTAATTCATGTAATGGATTAGGTCACAACTCTCATAATCTAATCAGTTCACTTCTGACCTTTTCTGCACTGTCTCACATATGAGCTTCTTGGGGATACCTCATATTTATAACATTCCACTTCTAGCCCCCAAAAGCTCATGTCCATCTCACAATGGAAAACAAACTTATCCATCTGCAAGAACCCCCATATTGTTAACAGTTCTAGCACTGCTCCAAAGTCTCATCTGAGACTTAAGGCAAACTCTTAATATAAGGCCCTGTAAAAAGCAAAAGCAAGTTACTAATATCCAATATGTCAAAGACACAGAGCAAACATTTTTTTCCAAAATAATGGGTGTAAAAAGAAGGGATGTATCCAAAACAAGACTGAAACCCAGCTGGGCACCTGTTAGTCCCTGAAGCTCTATGTCCAACATCTGGGACTGTGAGACATGTTCTCCAAAAGGCAGGTGCAGATACCTATAAAATTTCTCAGGACAAGTTTTCCAGGTGTCCTACATAGAGATAATGGGACATAGTGGGTTGATAAAAAGTCCTTTTTAAAAAATCACATTCTAGTAGTGGCTCAGTAGTTATGCTGCTTGCCTGGCATGTGTGAGGATGCAGGTTTGAACCCCAGCACCACATTCACAATGAAGTGTTAGAGCAATGAAAGCCACATGAAAAACTAAATAAAATTGATTCATTCTCTCTCAGTATCCCTCTTTCTCTTAAAAAAAAAAAATCACAGGGCTAGAGTGGTGGCTCAGGAGTTACAGCACTTGCCTAGCATGCACAAGAATGTGGGTTCAAACTCCAGTACCAAGTATTCAAAAAAGTGTCAGAGCAATGAAAGCCACATGAAAAACTAAATAAAATTGAAAAATGGATAAATTGATAAATTGATTCTCTCTTTCTCTCTCTCTCTCACTGTTCCTCTCTCTCTCTAAAATAAAAATCACATTCTACAAAATATCACCAATGTAGTATAATTTATGGTACAAGAAAATGAACTCTCAATGTGCAGCCAAGATCTGACTGAGAATCAAACTAAATTTTTATAACATCTCTTATTAAAGAAAAACAACAAATGATATAATCACTCTTGTCTTCTGAGGGAGATGGAATATATATGAATAATGGGGAGAATATACTGAAAAGCTTCCTTCTATGTAAAGTGACAGAATGGGAAGATAAGACCAAGGTTGGGTGATACTCAGTATAATAATGGAGAAGATTAAGGAGGAGTCCAGGAGAGGAGGTTTCCAAACCAGGGAACCTGGAGACTATTGACTTGGATTAAAGGCTAACAAAAGCACTGCAGAGCTTCGAAAGTCTTTGTAAGATTTATGAGAATAGGTATTTTTTTCACTCCAACTTTTAGTTGTCCTATGTTTTATATTGTCCTCTGTGATTTGTGTTGCTTTATATTACCAAAATCTTTAGTCAAACTGGCTATGTACCTTGAAAAGATGGTTTAGGAGGAAGAGATCAAAGATTGGCATTGAGTGCTACATATGGGATGACTCCTGGTACAGGGAAGTGAATGGAGGTGAGAGTTAAGACAAGTGTGATGAAGAGTTCAGTAAACAGAACTTGTAATCAGAAATTGCCATGAAACCAAAACCTCAAATTTTGTAAAAAAATTATACACACACACACACACACACATTAATGTGGACACAGGATTGTGTATCTCATGTAATGTTGGTGTTGGAAAGAAAACTAAAGTGAATTTTGTAGAACACTGTTCAAAGGAAACTTTTGATAAAAATCTCAGCTTTGTCTTCATATATGTGCCTCCTAAATATGAGATGATCAGACAAAATGGGTTTTACAAATTCTTTTATAAACTTTGCCTTCATCATTACACTAGTCATATAAATGTAGATACTATCTTTATTTCAAAGACAGGAAACTGAGTTCAGGTAGGTTAAGCAACTGGCTGAAGTTCAAAAAGATAAATAGCCCAGCTGGAATTTGTAACTCCAAATCCAATATTGTTTTCCCAGCACCACATGATCATCTTCTTCAATTGATGGTAATGTCCTTCTTTGTCCCTTACTCTTCTGAAAGTCTATAATACAATTATTGGAATAAAAATTATTTTTGAAGGATAGCTATCAAAATCATGTCAAATTTTACAATATTCAGTTGGTTAAAATTATTTAAGACTACATTAAATATCAGTATAGAATAGCCCTACCTAGTGGTTGGAACATAAAAAGTGCTCAGCCTTATCTGCATAATTGACTAAAGATCATTTAAGGTATCTCATTTTGTTTAGTGATCATAAAATATTATAATAACTGTGATTATTTTTATCAAAAATAATATTTCTAAGTATATAAACTATTTTGTTCTAAGACATTTAAAGCTTTTCACTGAAAATACCTTTGAACTATTTGTTCAATAAACCTACCTTTCATACCCAGTTATGTTTAGTCTAGCCCCAACATAGCATAATTTCTACTTTTTTTTTTTAAGAGAGAGGGATAGTGAGAGAGAATCAATTTTATTTAGTTTTTCATGTGGCTTTCGTTACTCTGACACTTCGTTGTGTACGTGGTGCTGGGGTTTGAACCTGCATCCTCGTGCATGCCAGGCAAGCACCAAATGGCTGACCCACCACATAAATTCTATTAATGAGAGAAATTTTAAACACATTTTACAAAAATTAAATTTCTTTTCTTGACAATATGTAATATAAACTTGACTCAGACACATTTTCAGGGAAGTTGCCTTCATGAATACATCATCACTTGCTATTACTTTTTGTGTGCCAGGTAGAAGTGTCAACTCTGAAGAACATAGCAGGTGAGAGAGCACTCAACCTTCCTTTGTGTTCAAGATTGCAGGATCTTTATAATTGCCAAGTTTATAATTATATTAAATAACATAGTATAGAATAACTATTGTTCTTTTCTTCAAAATAGCCATCATTAATAAACATCCCAGCCCTTCACATCATCCACAAATGCATTAGGAACCACAACTGTTTCAGACGAGAGCATAGTTTTATAAACACAGAAGAACAAATCAAATTAAATAACCACATCTCTTTTATTGTGCAAATTACAGAAGAATTAAAAGCAATTCTTCTTACCAAAGATTTATTTTTCTCTATGAATACAAGCATTCAAATCCTGAGTTGGTTCTCTGTGCTGAAAATACACTGTTGTATTGCAATTAACTTAAAAAGAAAGAAAAATTGTTGCATTACAGAAAAAATAATTTGTAAAGATCTAATTACATAATCACTTTGCCAGTTGTTTCATACTCTTCTTTATAGGGAGAATTGCCACAATTTTGCCCATAAATATAATGAGGGAAATACATTGCCAAAAGTTGAATGTTATGCTCAAGCTTTTAGAGCGGTAAGCTATGTCCTGGCTCAGAGTTAAATGGTGAGCAGAGTACTTATTGATGTGCCTGTGAGATACCTCAGGCAAGGTCCCTTCGCCAGGTGTCAAATCAGAAAGTGCACAACAGCTAGACTAAAAGAAAAGAGTTCAGACTAATTCAGGAGTAAGAAGGGCTGTGTCCTTCTTAGCTATTCTTCCAAGTTCCCACTCATATTCTTCTATATTCAAAATCCAGTTTCCTTCCCCATAGATTTTCCAAGGCCTACAGTAAGTGATGACCTTTGAATTTGACTATTGCATCAATCAAGTACAAATTGACATATCAGGACTGCTGGATCAATGTTTACCAAGTGAGTCAATCAGTGGTTGAGGACATGCCACGTGTAAATGATGAGATCTTCTTGATTTTTCAGGGCCTTACAAAGCATAAAACCTCTCATTTTCACTATCCTGTGCATGCAATTATATTTTCACAAAATTTCTGAAATTGCTTCTACCCTGAAGGGCACAAGAGGAGAGCGAGTGACAGGTAAGAAAGCTATCATATAATACATGATAGCTTATGTTGTTTGAACTAATTAATTTATATATCTATTTATTCTATTTTCACAATGAACCAGCAAGAGAAGTACTTGCATTTTCTTTTCTCAGGTGAGAGAAATGGTTAAGAGCTTAAGTGAAAGTACTTGCTAAAATCGTAAAGCTGTATTTCACCTATAAAAGCCAGAAATAGCATTAAAATGCATGTATCTGTTCTCGTTTCCACTGGGTAGCACCGCCTCTTTTATACATATCCCAGAACCAAATGTATTGTCCCTTCATTCCCTTCAGGAAAATACACTCCAAGTTTCAAACTACTGAATCATAATAATTGCAATATTTCACTTCTTTATAATGGAAACTTCTGGTATTAATGGCATTGAAATAAAAAGAGATAATCTGTAAATATTTATTACATAAACCTAATAAAATTGACAGCACCTATAAAACAGTTACCCCACCAATTTTCTGCTAGGCATTATTTGATCCAAAGGATACACAGAGTTCTTACTGTTCTGAGCACCATTTTATGTTCTGGGAATACAACGGATACAATAAAGATAGAGAGAGAAATAAATCAAATGTGTGTGTAACAATGAGATTGATGCCAAGTAATAAGTAATCCATATAAAATGATTTGGGAACTGAGAAATAAGGCGATTCATTCTTCTAGGGCATGGGGTTCAAGAGAGGAGCCATTAGCATTGTCAGGAAAGGCCGTATTTGGAAGTCATATTTGAGCTATATCTTGAACTTGAATATTCCATAGCAGAAAACAAAGGGGGAAGATAATAAACAGAGTTTTACCAAAAATCAAATTAAGTATGAAAAACCTGGGGCAAAGGCCCAGAAAATCTCTACAACAGATTGAAGCATGGTAGGTTGCCTACCACAGCTAGCATGGAGCCTCGCCTGAGGTCTCCAGCTCTCTGTTTGAGCAACATAAACTCAGGAAACTTTTCTGATCCACAACACTAGGTCAGATTTATCAGGTACATATATTTCTAGTTCTGAGCTCCTTCCTCTGATAACAGTGATCTTGGACCATGAATATACATAATTTAACTCTCCATTCTCCCAAAAGGGCAGGGAACACTGTGAGATGAAGAAATATATATGATTTTATTCTCCATTACATCCCCTAGCACCCAGGTAAGTATCTGACATATTATAGTAAACATTCAAGAGGGGAAGAAAAAGGTATCAGTTAAACGAACATTGAAAGAAGTCCCAAAAAGATCAGTTAGTTTGAACCCAAATGCCGAAGGATTAAAGAACATTGTCCTATGGACATTGAGAACCACAAAGTTTTATTTATCTGCTTTTAGTGGGAGGAGAACAGGATCAGAATTATTTTTGTTGTTGTTTTGTTTTGATTTTTGTTTTTTTGTCTTGTAAAGACAGAAGGACAGTGAGAGAGAGAGAAAGGGAAAAAGAGAAAGAGAGAGAGAGACAATTTTTATTTAGTTTTTCACATGGCTTTTGTTGCTCTCACACTGGTTTTGTACAAGTGTGCTGGGGTTTGAACTCATGTACTCGTGCATACGGGGCAAGCACTGTAATCGCTGAGCCACTGCTCCAGCATCATAATTGCTTTTAAAGTTTGCTTTGGATCCAATATGGAGGACTGGTTGCAGAGAAGCAAGACTGTAGGCAAAAAGACCAGCTGAATGATTGTGTCAGTATTCTGAAGAGGTAATGAAATCCCAAGCTAGATCATAATATGACCTGTAGGAAAGGAGAACATGCATGAAATATATTCCAATTTCCAGGATTTAGTGACTGATAGGGGAGTGGCAAATGGAGGAGTCAGTGATCATTATCACTGGTGTCTTAGATTACATCAGTGAATACAAAGCTGCTGAAATTTAAACCAAGAAACAGGTTCCTTTCAATAGAACAACCTGATGACACATGTGAATCCAGATGCAAACACAGCTTAGCATACATTATTGAAGTATTGATGTCATCATTTGTTAAGCATGCCAACAATTCAAAATCAAATCCAGAATCAATTTTCATGAATTAAGTGGAAGTATATCTCTTATAACTTTTTAGTTGTATGAAAGTATTTTAAGATAAGTTGTATATTCTAGTAAAAAAATAACAGAACAAAATATGTACAGTAAAATGTGTGTCTTCTTCCTATATCTGTCATCTAGTCCTCTGCATCCTCTAGGGGGAAGCAATCCCCATCATTAGTTTCCTGTGACTCTTGAGTTAGGGATTGTAATACTTATAAACAAAAGAGGCCATAAGAGAAAACAAGCTGAATTTTTTCTCAAACTGAGATTTGAAGGGCAAGACAGAAGTGAAGGGAAAGGATGGTAAAGGAAGGTCAGCTGGCATTATGAGTAAATCTAAGGTTCATTTTTCAGTATCATACATAGTGTGATGATGACTCATGTAAAGGGAACTCATGGGTAACTGAGAGACATAGCTAGGAATCCTATGATTAGAATAGAAAGTGGCCAACGAAATGTCAGAGAAAGGGATGGGGCCTTATGAAAGAGCGCAAAGGAGATGATGGTGTTGTGTATTATACTCTCCAGCAATCAAGTGCTCCTATAGTTTACCAACATATTTTTCTGTCACAACCAAGGGTTTCACTCTATGCAAATTTATCATCCTGCCATCTTACTAAGCTGTAGCTTCCCCCCATCCTACTTTTAAGTCATTTCTACCCAATCATGTTCAGTGTTACCTGCTTCATTTCTGGGCTGGCTTTTCTCTATCTTGATTGATATTTTTCTAGCTCAGAGATTCAGGGCCTACAACAGAAGTATGCTACATTACAACAAAAGCATTTTCATTTCCTCTGCTGGTCAAGCAATCTGTGTGCTGAAACTGTTGTGACAGAGTTGCAGTACGATCCATTGAAAGAACCACACGAAAATATACGAATTGTTCAAATATCCATACTTCACATCTACAGTAATAATTGTGCCTTTACTTTTGTTCCTCTTCCTAAGTTTTCCTTCACTTTGCAACATGGTGATCAGGGAAAAGTTACGCATAAGAAAAGAGCAGAGAAGTATTTGCCAGAAAAGGGGTGCTTCCAAAAACTGACTTTTTTTCCAGGCAGAAATTGGTAGCTTAGTGAAGTAGTAGCTGGGAATGCCTTACTTAAAATCAATTGGAGACTAACCCGACTATAGATAAGGTCCTTTAATGAAGACTAACAGCAAAAAATCTCTAGCTTGATAACATTTATATCCGAGATGGAAAAAAAAAAGGAAAAACAGAAGAGAAATACCCAAATAAAGCACCTTCGTTGTGTAAATTATACTCACTGAGAATATAATTTATATTATGGTTCATGTAAACTAAGTTCTCATATCAATTTCACCAGGCTGTTTTACTCATGTCCCCATACCCCTAGTTATGACTAAAGAATTTAATAATGACATTTCATGGAAACCACAATTTCTACACCTTGAATTGAATATAGAAGACAGATTGTTTGAGATTAGAATCTAGTTTAGCCATCTTTCATGCATAATTGTGGAAAATTCAGACAAGTAGAAGAGATTTGCCTGACAAAGCTAGAAAGTTACAGAAACAGGACTCAAATTCAAAAAAGCTGACTACAGCTCTGGCCTCTGGTGGTATTTTTTGTTTTGTTTTGTTTTCTGTTTTTTTGGGGGGGTTGTTGTTGTTGTTGTTGTTGTTGTTGTTTTTTGGTACTCTTCTACCTATATCTTCTACCTATATCTAATCAGATATTAGCAGATGTGAGATGGGGCATTCAAAATGGTGACCAAAGAGAGATGGATGACATACAGTTGAAAGGCAAGGGGCAAATATAAGGAAACCAATGTGGGAGGAGAGTTCACCAGGGCTAGTTGTAGAGGAAGCCTTTGTTTCTCATCTCTACATCTGAAGGAATAAAAACATAAAGGTTACTGAAAACCAGAAATAAACTTAAGATATTAAAAGGATCTTCAGGAATTATGGTTTAGAAAGGAACAGAGCCTTTCAGGCTCTGTCAGGAGGAAGCCAGAGAATAAAACCGAAACTTCATTTTCTCCTATCCTTCAATCTCTTGCTAGTGCCTCTCATTAGCTTTGCCCCACCAGAAGCCAGAGGCAGAGGAGCCCCACTGATGCTGTCCTAACTCCAAAGGACAGGAAAGAGTCCTGGAATATGAGGGACAAATGGAAAATAACCGGGACAACATTTCTTATCTGTACCAGCCTTTTACTTTGCAATTATTTCCTTCTTACCAGCCCCTGCTTTCATTTACTAGGACAAAATGTTTCAAGGTTACAGAGAGATGACAGCCATGTAAAAATAATATCTTATTCTTTGATGGACTTTATCTCAAATTTACTCATATGTAATAGAATTCTGTAGATGGAGCACAATATGCAATAGATATACTTTGTGATATTTAAAAATAATCTCAAAAGTAATCATCTCAGTACCATATATGACTCATTAGCTGGAAGAAAATGCAGTAATAATATGTTTTGTGCATAGAACAATTTTAATTAATAAGTAGGACATGTATTTATTTCAAAATCATGATAAGATATCATTATTCTGGGAATACGAACTTTGATAGTAGGTGTTAGCATCCTGTTGAGTTCCAGGGAATGAACTTCCGGATATTAAAACATGATTGCTTCAAATATATCAGCCTTGTACAGTCAGCTATTATCTACACTGACAATTGTTTACGGCTACAAATCACCCATTACTGATGTGATATCCAAAAGGACCTCAGTAAGTTATTATGAGCAATATCAGATGTGGGTGGTATAAAAGTCACTGCAGTAATAAAACAAAATACAAGGAGTTGATTCAATGCATAGGTATTACTAATAAAACAATACATGTATAATATTTTTTTAAAAAGCCAAGAGTCTTTATTTTAATGCTATTGAGGAGAGTGAGGACAGGGAAGTTATCTGCAACTTCTGGGTCATTCACATGTCTTTGGTTTAACAAACCCATCCAGGCACTAAGAGTAACTCTAATCTCTTGTTTTTCCAAAATGGGGCACAAAGACTCACTGCTATAGACAGGAAAAGTGGCACAAAAGCAATCCCAGCTTGAGAACTCTTAAGTATACTTTACGTACAAAGTTATCAGATTAAATGGTCTAAATTTATAAAGTTCTTATAGTAACACCACCAGGTAGGTGTCAGTTTTCTTTCTGTGTACCATCTGTATACCACCTTGAACCCCAAAGACTTCAGACTGTAATTTTAAAGCATGCAATAAATATGAATTTTCCTGAACTGGGCTTGATTATGAGTCAGAGGTCCATAAACACTCAGCCATGTAACTTTTTCTGGTCTAGCGTGCTACTTTTAATGTAGTCATATGTGTGCCTTCTTACACCTGCTGGACCAGAGATGAATCCAAATCACCTTATTCATTTTCTGAGATAAAAAAAAAATGCTTTACAACTATCTGCCTTGCATTTCAAACTCGACACATGCTTTCATATAAATTGTCTCATTTGTTGTACATAATAACCCTGTGAGGAAAGCAAGGCAGCAATTATTGTCCCATTTCATGGATGAGGAAACAGGTTCAGCACAGTTAAAGCAGTTTACTCAAAGTCACATGGCTGAGCAGTTATGAATCTCTGACTCATAATCAAGCCCATTTCAGAAAAACACATTTATTGACTTAAAATTACAGTCATGGGGCTGGAGCAGGGGCTCATTGGTTACAGGCAGTAGCCTGGCATGCATGAGAACACAGGTTCAAAGTGCAGCACCATGTACACAACCAAGTGTGGAAGCAATGAAAGCCACATGGAAAATTAAATAAAATTTATTTTCTCTTTCTCTCTTTCTCTCACTGTCCTTCTCTCTCTTTAAAAAAAAAAAATTACACTCTTAAGTCTTTTGGGTTCAAAGTGGTATACCGAATATAGACTACCAGACAAAAAGAAAACTAACACCTACCTGAGAGGTATTATTACAAGAACTTTATAGATTCAATCTGATAGCAAACCTAAGGGGTAGGACTATTATCATCATCATGATACAGTTGAGGAAGCTGAAGCACAGAGTAGATAATTAACTTGTGCAGCATCACAAAGGCAATTTCTCTTTCCTAGCCCAGTAGATATACTGGACATAACCAGTATATATTCTGTCTGTAATGACACCAAATCCCATGGATATCTCTTCACTGTGCTACACCATCTCCCATGAGCCAACTATGAATAAACAATAAATATAAATTCAGGCAAGCATAATACGCAGAGAGAGACATTTACACATGGACATAAACTGCATACCTACACCTACATATCTATCTATACAAGCATCATATGCTCGGGTACTTGAGTATGATTTGTAAATTCATTCTATGCAACTATAATACCATTTAGGCCAAAAATAAAATAAAATAAAAAAATAACCAAGATGAGTGAAATATTCTAAGCCTGAATTTCAACTAGGGTAGTAAAAAGGAAAAGAAAATTTCACAGATTGGAGACATACCTCTCCATATTTAAATTTTAAAAAACTTCCTCAAAATATCTTTGCATTTACAAGAATCCATCAGTCTTTGCAAAGAGAGAAGAGAAAATAGACTTGAGGAAGATGCTCCCTCTGTGTGCCGTGTGACTCAAGAAGCATGCTTCTTCTGTGCAATGCTTTACCATCATCTGCCAAAGATGTGTGTGCAAATATCAGTCTTGCAAAGAGACAATATTTGCATCACATTGAGGCTAACCTACCATCTGGTTATCAGTTGTTTGGAATCCAAATTGTACAGTTTCCCATGTGTTTTCTCTAAGGACAAATGGAATGATGGGTCTCTGATGACAAGTATCTGTGCACTGAACTAATACTAAATTCCTAGGTAGAGAAACGGGAATAGTGCATTGAAGGAAAATGGTTTCTGTCTCACATTTGGGTAAAGAAAGGCGGAAAGTATTCCTTGTGACTCAGGTTCACATCAAATATAAAACTCTTAGTGCAAAAGTGATGCATTTTTCTCAAAATTCGGAAATCCACTGCGTTCTGGGCAACTGTGTTTCTGTTAGGTCTAGCAGAGTACATCAACTAAAAATGCAATCAGAGTAAAAAAATGTAATTATATGCAATAGGTTTGAATAAGCAAATGCCAAAAGTACAATCCCAACATAATATAAATGATGCGATTCACTACTAGGGTTGCTTGCAGCCCATAGCTTCAGGTAAAGCATCTGTCTCACACCATTAATGAGAAAAGAGACAGCATTTTCCCATTTAAATTAATAGTTGTAACACTCCAGGATTATAGGAAAAACTCTAAATATTTCACACGAACTGCTTCAGAAAATTTTACTGAAGCTCAACAAAAGCACCATATAGCATATACATATGAGAGCTGCTTCTTTATGTCTTAGCTACTGCATTGTCTATTCATTTTGTCTACCCAGAATCCACAATTCACAGCAAGATGAATATTAGCAGAAATAAATATATCCTTTCTATTTGATAGGCCCTGTTCTCATTGTTTTTTCAAAAAAAGTTAGTCATTTAGTATCTCAGACTATAACATATTTATAATAGATGAGGTGTTAATTATATTCGTCTATATAATGAAAGCATTTTTTAACATTGGGCAACACTATTAATTTCTAATTCAGGATACACTATTTTGGAATATCTTTGAATGCTGAATCATACAAAGAAAATAACCTCAGAATAACATCATCCTTTGAAAAGCTACAATAATAATGCACTTAACATTGACAAATTATAGGAATTATTAATATACTCAAAACACAAGAGGAATGAATGATATTTCAGGAATTTTCAAGTTTGGGGAAGTTACCAAGACTATCTATCATTCTTTTCAAATAATATAAGCCTTCTCAAAAGGCTATCATGTTGCTTAGAAGATTGTGCAGATATATGGCACAGATAGAACTACTACCCATATATTCATTTTAATTGCCTTTCCAGTTGCTGTCTTATTAAAGGTATTTTAACTCAGAAATGCCCCTATAGGAGTTCATAATCCAAGGTGCAAAGTATACAGAAAAGAAAATATAAAAAAGAATAAACAATGACAATGAAAGCTACAGGTACAAGGAAAAAATGATATAGTCATGATTATATTTATTTGATAGTCATTAAAAAACAAGAAAAATATGAAAAGGAACAAAAGTTCAATAATTTTTTATAAAGAGAGAATATTTCAATGAAATATTAGAAAGAAATGGAGTCAAACTAATAACATATGAAAAAATTATTAAAAAATAAAAAAGGGGGCAGGAGCAGTGGCTCAGTGGTTATGGTGCTTGCCTGGCATGCACCAGAATGTGAGTTCAAACCCCAGCACCATGTACACAACAAAGTGTCCAAAGAATGAAAGTCACTAAATAAAATTTAAAAAAAAATAGATAAAAAAGAAATCGGAAGAGGGGGAAGCAAATATAAGTCAGACTGGCAAAAATGAAGAATATGAATAATAACAAGATCCTGAAGGGGTTGTGGGGAGATAGGAACACTAGCACACTGTTAGTGGAACTACAGACTGGTATAGCCCCTCTGGAAAGCAGTGTGGAGAATCCTCAAAAACTTAGGACTGGACCCACCATATGTTCCAGCTATCCCTCTTCTGGATATTTTTCGAGAGGAGTTAGAATCAGCACACTACAGCAACACAGCAAAATCAATGTTCGTAGTTTAGCTAAATTATGGCATCAACCCAGATTCACTGAATGAATGGATCCAAAAACTGTAAAATAAATATATATGTATATATACATATACATATATATATAATGGAATATATATATATATGTATATATATATATATATATATACATATATATATATATATGGAATTCTACTCTGCAATTAATTTCAGTCTTTTAAGGTAAATTGATGGTGATGGAAGAAATCATACTGAGCAAGTTAGCCAAACCCAGAGAGTCAAGGGTCAAATGTTTTCACTCATTTGTGGAGGCTGGAGCTAAACCCAGGTCTGTAGGAAAGTTAATCAATCTCATGTATTAGACCCAACGAAGGCGTAGCAACACATATTCTAGGGGATATGTATCGGGGAGAAGGGGGGAGGAGGAGGGTGGGGGAGAACACGGAGGGATTGAGGGGATGATTCTGATTTAAGAATATAAGCATAAGATATTATTACTTTATTGCATTTTGATTGTACAATAACCAAATTTCTTAATAAAAAAGAAGTTGCCCCTACATATGGATAATCTTTTTCTGGTTATTTGAAGTACCACATGTCTATTAACCAAAAATTTTCCCCATTCATCTGAAAGCAGAACAAGTTGAAAAACATTTACACCAAGTTTTTTCTTCTTCCTCTGCCACCTCAAGTAATCAACTTATGATCTGTGAGTATTAAGCAAAGTATACAGAATTTAGGACATAGAATTTTCTATGATTCCTCTGAGTTTTCTGCAGGTGCAATTGTTTTTCCACTGATTTTTTTTTCTAAAAACAATATGTAGCTTGTGGGTTTAAGGATGCCTATATCACAGACTATGCTTAAAAGAAGAATCTTGGTCTGAATTCTAGATTTATCTAGAGTCTAAAAGTAACTACCTCCATTCTTTTAATGTTTATCATATCACATAGGCTGGATGTCTCAGGAAGGCACTCACCTATGTACGTATGTCAATTCAATCACCTAATAAAAATGGTAAATGAGTTTTAGAACACATACATCCTGAATTAAGTGAAGAGGACTACAATTCTTTAGCTACACTAATCATTTGAAATCTGCAAAATGACAGTCACAAATTGAATATCAGTATTATTAATCAGGATCTAACTGTAAGGCCTTGTACTGTCCTGGTTAATATTCTCTTCTTGGGTAAAGGATGGGGTAAAGGAAGAGAAGAGAAAAGATGAACTACAGTATTTCAGACACTCACAGTAGACCTGTTAACTAAATATTACTTCTTCTTTTTTGAAAAACAAACACACAAAAAATAAACAATGAGGCTCAGAAAATATCAACAACTTGTGCCAAAATCAGAGATAATAGCTTCTAGGGAAGGTATTCATCCCAGGTCATGTTCCTTTGTAATCCACTTTATAAGTGAACCACTGATAATTTTGCTTAGAAGATTTCAATTAAAAGAGGCAATAGTAACTTGTGTTCCTGATACTCTGCCAAGTTCTTTTCCCCAAACTCAAAACAATGATAATTGCAATTTATTGAACACTCACCATGTGTTTGGATCATTTCAATTAATTTTGGCAATGCTGGTCAAGGGACTATTTTTAATCCACATTTTGCAGATAAAACTTAGAGAGGTAAAATAACTTGCCCCACATCCTACAGAGGGTAAGAGACAGAAGTGCCATTCATATCAGTTCTCTCTGAACTCCAAAGCCTGTGGTCTCCCCAACTATTCTATCCTGCTACTCCTCCATGAGTCTTCATGACAACTCTGAGTTCAGAAGGTAAGAATTACTTGTTTCAAAGGACAAAATAGGTTCAGAGGGAATGCTACCTCTTAACATCATAAAACTAGTGTGTGGCTAGACTTCAAAGCCTCTGTGGACAAGGACAATGAAAGAGAATGAAAATTAGGTTCCCCTGAAATCAACATAACTGTGCTTTGAAACCTTTCATCACAGTTGTAGAATCAAATGCTCTGGCACCTTGAACTAGGCTTAATACACAGGCTGAAAATATCCTGTGAAAATAACTGTTTGTGTTTGGTTGCTGAGCATAGTAAGGTGCAATTGGACACCTCACCTATTAATAGGTGCAAGGCTGCAGTGGGCAGAATGGCAAAGGAATTTCATTAGAAAAAACAAATAGGGATGGGAGGAAGCTTGACACAAGACTGTGTCCTACTTTGGCCACATATGGTGTAATTGATAAAAGTACTTTGTATAATCAGTGCTGCGGGTTTCAGTTTCTAGTGCAGATAAGATTCGCACAGGACCTGGTTAACTATACATTTTTAGTACCACCACATTAGAGTTTCTGCGTGTCTGCGGTGATGCGCAGAAATTCGGATTTTACAAACATCCCAGCTGATTCTTATATGAATGAGCTATGGGCTCCATTTTGAGAACACTGATCCACTGGATTAGGGTATCTTTAGATAAAGCTGCTGTTTTAGTAAGCTTTTTCATTGCTGTGATCAAAACACCTAACAAGAACAATTTTAGAGAAGGAAAAGTTTATTTGGGGTTCAGTTTCAGAGGTCTCAGTCCATAGATGTAAGACTCCATTCCTTGGGCCATAATGAGAGGCAGAACATCATGGCAGAAGATCAGGGTAGAGGAAATTCGCTCACAGCATCACCAGGAGGCAGAGACAGAGAGAGAGAGAGCGAGAGAGAGAGACCTCTTCACACCGTGAAAAAAATACAAACCCCAAAAACATGTCCCCATGACCCACATCTTCTGGCCATACCCTACCTGCTTTTAGTTGCCACTCAATTAATCCCTATTAGGGGATTAATTCACTGATTGGGTTAAGACTCTCAACATAATTCACCTCTAAATCTTTCATTGCCTCATACCTGAGCTTCCGGGGGACACCACATATCTAAACCATAATAGCTGCCAATAAGCTCAAGCCTGATCAGAAGAATGCATGATAAAATTGAAGGTCTGAGAGGTCAGGAAATTGAATTTCTTGATATTATCTGTTAACACCACCCATATGTATTTTGTGGGTTATTAGATTAGCAGAATCTGGAAGAAACACATTGAAAAGAACAAAATATGCAATGATACTTCAAACAAAACTACACTAAACATATTATAGGCAATTATTTCACTAGGTTCACCAAAAAGCATTTATTTTGCCTATGTGGTCACAAACCTAATTTAATGAGTTGTTTTTCAATTAAATTCCAAAATAAACTCTCCCATAAAGTTTTTTGGAAGGATCAGTAGTATTTTATTGACTAGCATATAATATCATGTATGATATTAGATTATGACTTATGGCAAATGGATTATAAATGCAAATATACATGTATTTTTTGTGTGTGTGATACTGGATATCGAGCTATATTCCCAGCCCTTTTTACTTTTTCTTTTCTTACTAAGTTGCACAGACTTGCTTCAAATTTTTGCTCCTCCTACCTAAACCTCTTGAGTCACTGGAATTACAGTGTGCCCCACTAGGCCTGACTGGTGTGAATTTTAATACCATGGATTATTCAGTTTTCTCTTATTCCATAAATGCTCTAACAGTTGTTTTATACATCATTTCCCATCACTACCAGCAGAGCCTGTGTCTTCATAGGTTAGGAAACTAATACCACTTAGGTAATGAAACCAGCAATTCCCTTTTATTATTTTTAAGAGTTAGATATGCACTTTTAATTAAGAAATAGCATACAGGGGCTGGAGTGGTGGTTCAGCAGTTACAGCGCTTGCCTGGCATGCATGAAGATGCAGGTTTGAACCCAAGCACCACAGACACAATGAAGTGTTGGAGCAAGGAAAGCCACATGATTCTCTCTCTCTCACACTGTCCCTCTTTCTTTAAAAAAATAAAGAAATAACATACAATTTTAACATGTGATCATATTAGCAGAAAGTAATGGCAGCTGTTTAATCTTTTCTAAAACAGATGGCTTAACATACTTTGGCTCATCATTTGTCTCCACTGTTTTTGCCCTTAAATGAGAACTCTTAAGGAAAATAATATCATTGATTTGATTAAAGGAAGGACTATCGCACACATTTCAATAGGAATAAAACAAGTGGGCTTAATATATTGTGATTACATAGAGTACCATGATGATACCCATAATAAAAGTTGCTTTGTGGCCCTTTAAAAAAAATACAGTAAAACAAAATGAATTATGGTTTTTTAAACAGGGTATAAAGAAATATTGAAAGAAGTAATGTTTTTAAAGAAAATATCTTTCAGAAGCATAAGTTTAAACACTGAAGGTTGTAAACTGCTAATTCAAGGATATTGTTTCAATCAGATAAGTAATAATGTATACTAGTTTTACGTATTTAAAACATGTGATACTGGTATAAACTTTTTCCAAGTTAAAGACTTTCTGAAACTGTGAAATATTAACTTTATAAAGAAATTAATCCTCTCCCTTACAAAGAAAATTCTGGAGATTGAAATAATAAAGTTGATAATTTTAACTTGTTTAATGCAAATAATTTAAACTTGTTTAATGTCACATTGTTAATTAGTACAAAACTAGAGAACCCATATCTAAACCAAGAGAATACTCCTCTTTCTAGTTTTGACTTACTTGAAATATGAAATTACCCATACAAGATAACTGGTAATCATCAATAGACATGTTACATATTTCATTTCAAGACAATAATGAAATCAAGAATATTCTACCATTTATTGTTATATATTTAAAGCCAAACAGTCCTGTTAGATGTAAATCTAGTTATGATTTTTAAAAACTATATTAAAAAGTGAATGAGGAAGGAAATGTCTAGAAAATTTTGCATTTAGATCAGTGAAATCAATATAATTCATTAGAACTTCTACAGCATTTTTAAACATATTCATCTAATGTGGAGATAATGCTAAAGTTTTCCATAATGCTAAAGAGAGAGGAAAAAAAATTTGCAGTATTTCTAAAATGGGAGGAAAAAAACAGTATTAAGGAATTGTAATTATAAAGATCATAAAATATGCCATTAATTGATAATGCATGTGGTTAACAGGGAAAGTGAAAATGGCTAATATATTTGCATATGTTTAAGAATAAAAGAAATTGCATTTGTAATGTTCCAAAGCACTTAAGTTGTTTGTGGAAGCCAGATACACAGCCACTTAGTTATCCATGTAAAGTACTAATTAATATGGTTAACTGAGTGGCAGTGATTTTAAATGAGAATTATTTTCCTGGCTCCTCTTATTAAAAAAACCAAAACAACAGTTTTTGCCCTGTTTTGCTGACAGTGGTTTCTGCAGTATGATTGTTGCTGAAGTAGGAGAGAGTATAATATCATCTGTATCATTTTAAGAACTTGAGTTGGCTCCCAGAAATGTTTATAATTGCACTTACAAAGGAGGGCAGCCTGAGCAGGTTGGAAAATTACTGATCAGTCAACAAGGGTTTATTGAGTTCAGTTATTTGTTCAGAACAGTATTGTGAGCGTTATAAAACATATTTGCCCCACGTTGGAGACTTTCGGCGGGAGAAAGGCTATTGATATTACCAGTGCACATGGAATCACAAGCAATTAAGTATTTTAATTATTAAATATAGCCTATCAGTGCAATCATGTTTGGAAGGAGAGAAATCATTTTGAATCACAGTGGTGAAGGCAAAATGAGAGAGAGAATAAAATCCCAGAATCTTTAAAGATGAAAAATACTTAGATTGATTGCATTCATGATGAAACCTTGCCTATGTCTTAAAGTCTGTTGGCCTGTTCTTACACTAGGAAACTTTCTCTTTATGTTGACATGATACCGATCCATCTTTAATTTCTAACCATGTGTCCATTTTCAGCTTTCAGGTGCTCCAGCCCTTCCATGTGGTATAATTTCAATGTATTAATAATATTCCCACATATTCTCTCTTTATCTTGTCATCTGTTACAAAGCTACCATCCTAGTATCCATTATTCTATCCTCTAAATGCTGCTAAAACACATTTAAATATATTGCCCAGAAACAATATGATACCCCCAAATAAGCATTAGCTAGTGGGACTACACAGGAAAATTATTTTCCTTGATGTGGACACTATATTTATATAATAATAATAGCACGAGAGGGTGATAAAGGTGTTCATAAAGCCATCAGCTCATATTGAGCTTTAAGGAAGTTTGTGTGACTTCTCCCATGAAATATAATCACAAAAATTTATAAGAACTTATGGATATTAAAGATGCATTTAATCTGAATGTAGACTTTATAGGTATTGCTGTTAAATGTTCCTTGTTGATTTTTGACTCATTCTTCTAGCTTGGCAAGACATGGTGACTCATGACTCAGCCATCCGTAACATTAGCTTTTCCTCCTAGATTTATCATAACAGCAAATTTAATCAGACTTGTGGTTTTTCAAGGGACTTATACAATAACACATTTTCACAGAATTGCTTTGGGAATAGAAATGAGATAATGTAAAGAAAATGTTTATCACATTTTTTAGGAAGTAGATGTTCAAAAATTTTAGATCTTTTCATTAAAAATTTTAAATGGTCATAAATATATTATCTACTTAAAAATAAAATTAATCTTTTTAGTGAAACTTTTTCTATTAACTTGCTGCAATTTTCTTTAATTATATTAATATCCAACCTTCCCCTTTTCATTCTGGATACAAAAATATAATTAGAGACCTTATCAAATTTGTTGGTAAAATATATCATTGATTGGAATATGTAGAATAGATAGTATGCTTAAGGAGAATCTAAAGGCTTGGAATTAAATATTAGTAGGTCGTCTCTTCAAAGCTATGAACAAAAGTCTAAATGGGAGTAGACCTGATAAATTAAAAAGATGAAGGTATGAATATATTTTGGTGTGGGTGGTAAATATCTGGTAATTAATATTGGGTTTTTAAGCAAAAAAAGGAAATTAGAATTGGTGAAGTAACCTTGGATGAATGCTATAACAAGGGACAGAAGGAAGAGGAAGAAAGCACAAGAGAATACACACACGGTAAATATATTAGATAACTTAGAAGACTCATAGAGATTAGGAACGGTAGTAATGAAATTCAGAACTAATGTTAATCTAGATTAAATAATATCAATGATGATAGATTGAAAGCTATGACTTATGAAATCAGTAGTTTTAGGGCATGAAGAAGAAAGTAATGCAAAAAGAATTGTCAGGATTTGCAATTAAGATATGTTTAAGGGGAAAGGGAAGAACAGTTTTGAAATATGACAGAATAAAACAAACTAAGTTCTGGTAATTCTCAACTTGTGGAAATTTGGCCAGCAGCATCAGTATCATCTAAGAACTTTACAAAATTTTTCTCATAGCATTGAATGCAGCAAGGTGGGTAAAAGTATGGGTTAGAAAGCCAGACTTTCCAGCTTTGAATTCTATCTCCCCAATTTCTCTAATTAGGAAAGTTACATGAAAGCTTTGAACTTGAAATTCCTGATCTTTAAAAATATATAAATATGAATATCTTCCACATCAGTCTATTATAGTATATGAATTAACGTATAGAAAGGAATTTACAATTGCGTCTAGTTCATAAAGAGCCACATAAGATTATCTATTATTGTCCAAATTTACCTTTTTTGGGTGATGTCATCAAGATGGTGGAAGAGGAGCCTTCAGCAATAAAAAACCTACAAGAACACTAATTTTAAAAACTACACATGGTGGGCAGGAGCAGTTGCTTAGTGATTACAGCGCTTGCTCAGCATGCGGAACTACACAGGTTCAAACCCCAGCACCCACATACGCAACTAAGTGTCACAGCAACTAAAGCCATGTGAAAACTTCAATAAAAATTGATTACGTCTGCCTCTCTCTCTCTCTCACTGTCTTTCTCTCTCTAAAAAAAAAAAAAACGGTCAATGTTGGGCACTGTGCAAAAGACAAATGCTGCGCTGGACGCCATGACACTTCATCTTCTTCTCTTAAGCTTCCTCTTTCATGCTCCGCACGCTCTGAGCAAAACAGCGCGAAAAAAGTGCGCGCTTGAGGGCTGCTTCCTCTTTCTTTCTGTACTCCTTTAACCTACAACACCAACAGACAGTCCCTCATTGGTTGGGGTAAGCCGGTCTGCCGCTTCACCATTGGTTCCTTGGCTGTCTCCCCTCCCTATAAAAACCCGTGTGCCTTGGTAATAAACAGATTTGAGCTGCCACCTTCTTTGTGTCACTGACTCATTTCTCCGGCCAAGACGGAGGTGGTCTCCAACGAGAGGGATCCAGAGGGATCCAGACTTCGGCCGTGGCACTCACCCTGCTGCTCGGCCCCTGGGGGATGGTTCGACTGATCCGAGCCATCCCGCACACCCTCAGGGACTCCTGAGGTAGCGACAAGTCAAGAATACTTTTATGGGAACCTGTACATCACAGTGAAGGAAAAAGATTCCCAAATTAGATGCACTGAAGAGTATAAGAAGAGTTTTAGAAATTCTGGCCTGGAAGAATACAATGAACAAAAATAACTACAATGGAAAATTTCATCCACATAATCAAAAGAAGAAAAAAATGAGTGAAATTGATGACAGAAGATTTGAATTGTTCAGTCAGAAAAAGAGTCATAAGGGGCTAGAATGGTTGTTCAGTGATTATGGCGCTTGCCTGGCATGCACAAATACACAGGTTCAAATCCATCCCAGACCCATGTACACAACCAGTGTCTGAGCAATGAAAGCCATATGAAAAATTAAATTAAAAAAATGATTCTCTCTCTCTCTATCTCTCTCTGTTCCTCTCTCTTAAAAATGAAAAAAAAAAAAAGAAAAAGTCAGAAAACACTACAGGATGCATGAGACATTACAAGCAAACCAACACATGCGGTATGACCATCACAGGCAAGAACAGAAAGATTAAGGGTAAGAAATCTCATTTAAAGAAAAGTTACAGAAAACATCCCCCTGTGTGGAAGGAAAAGAATATCAAGATATTTTATGTTCAAGAAGCTCCTAATAGAGCTAATGTAAAAGTCTTTTAATAAGACATATCATAAACAAATTGTCAAATATAACTGACAAAGAGCAACTCATCACACACAAGGGAATCCTACTAATGTATCAGTTAATTCATATGCAAAAACCATGCAGGACAGGAAAGAGTAGGATAATGTATTCAAAGAATTGAAAGAAAAAACTGCCAATCAAGCAACTTGTATCTGTCCAAGGTATCCTTCAAAAAATGGAGAGGTAAAGACTTTCCTTTAGAACAATGAAGACTGAAGAGTTTACAACTAGACTGGCCTAATAAGAAATGTTTTTGGAATTAAGTTAAGATGAAATGTGGCTAATTGGCAACAAGGAAACATGAAGATATAAAACTAACTGGTAAAGGTAGGTAAACAGTCAAATTCAGAAAATTCCATCATGGCAGTAGTGGTGGATAAATCACTTTTAACATGAAAATGAAAATTACAAATGTCTTAAAAATAACTGTAGGTAGAAAAATTTGTTAATGGATAGATGATACATAAAAGATGTAAACTGTGACTTAATAGCATAATACATGGGGAAAGAGAAGTCAAAGTTTAGAGTTTTGAATGCATTTGTAATCAAGGTGTTCTCAGTTTAAAATAGGATGTTATATTTTATTTAGCCTGATGGCAACCCAAAGAAAACACCTATAGTAGATACACAAAAGAGAAATAGGAATTAAAATATAACACAATAGGAGGGGTTCAAGATGGCATTCACCCCACCTTCAGTGACTCCAGGAAGCTCCTGAATTTCACCTCACACTACAGGACAGTACCCAGATTCCCACTGTAGGACCAAGCCCCAGTGTGGAGGAACATTATATCCCGCTAATTTTTTAACTCCAAAGGAATAATGTGGTCCATTAAGGAATATAAAAGAGATCATAATGAAGCTCTTGGCACTCTGCCCCACACCCGGGGGGTGGGGGGGAGCTACTCGGGAGGGGAGGAAATGGAGCAAGTTCCCTAACCAAGTACCCTAACCCAGCCCTCTGTGAACTCCTTGATCTGAAGTCTCTTAATTTACATAATCTTGCATAAAGCCCTGGGAATTGATTGTTCACATTAGCAAACTTGCAGCTGTTTGTGGGAGCTGCAGCACCCAGTGCACCATTGTGATGTTTCCCTGAGGGCGGGGTGGGTTGCTCAGTAAAAAAGTGATCTTGGGTCCTCAGACATCACAGCCAGAAATCCAGAATCTATCTCCCCTAGATTGGGCCCTTTCCCAAAGGGTCTGTGTGGTGCTGGGAGTTCCCTCTCCACCTCTGGTCCTGCCCTCGGAGCCTGGGAAGGAGAGGATTCTGCACAAGATCTTTAACTCAATAACGGTACACAATAATTCTCCACCAATGCCCTCGGGTTACAAGAGCTGATTTTAAAGTCCTTTAACATATGTGCTCACACCAGGGAGAGCAGGGTGGGGCTGGTTGCCCATCAGCCATATGGGGCCTCAGTCCCCACCATCAGAAACAGAAGTTACCTCCCCCCACCAACTGACCATCTGCCAGGAGGGCTATAGGGATTTGCAGTTCACCTCTCCAGCCGGCAAACCTCTCCATTGGCGACCTTCTGCCCTTCTGCCCCACTTCTCGCCCAAATAGGAGGAGCCTGTGAACAGAACTTGCTCCAGCATGGCACATCTCTCTAAAGGGGATCCTCTGATTCAGCCACTGCTTGATATCTGCCTCCCGAAGCATTGAATATATGGGGCGGCACGGGCTTCCCCTTAGCCTCTGAGCTCCTTGCATACCCAAGACTACATAGGCCTTGACCTCTCTAGTAGGGCGCCTCCTAGTGCTTGCAACTGAGAAGCACATAAGCACCGGCAGATCTGGACCATCTTTCCTGAGTTTCAGTCAACACCACAGAGCAGCTTTTGGGACTTCTGAAGATCACAAGACACGCAGAGTAGGTCACCAGTGATCCTGAGGAAGCGAGTCTCAGGCTGGCCACTCTCCTTGGATCAGTCAGAGACCCACACATCTACACTAGGATCAACTATATTATCTACAACTTCTAAGGCCCAGGCCCAAGAAATTTCTAGAGTGTGGATAGGCAGAAAGCAACCATCTCAAGATTACAGCCCAGGGAGAGCTGAATACCCCTTTGCAACAGAAAATTTTGAGGGATCCTCTAAGAAAAACCAGGCCACCGGACTTAACCAAACTGCTTCTCCCCTGACAAGCTCAACTCCGAAGAATCCCCAGATTGATATCAGATTTGAACGCACCCCGCCCCCATGGTACACACTCGCTGACCTAGGGGGCAGAAAAACTCAGAACTTTGCCAACTACTTTTGTTTTTTGTTTTTTTTTTTTAACCTCTCGGTTGCTTTTTTTTTTTCTTCATTTCTTTATTTAAAAAAAAAAGGAATCCAGCTGGAATATAATATTTTTAAATTTTTAACATTACTGTGGATTTATTTTCTTTTTTTCTTTTTTTTTCTCCTTTCTTCCTTACGAATAATACTGAATTTGGTGTTGGTGGAAGTAAATATTTATCTGTGTGTATGTACTGATGATTGGCTCTTACTTTCTCTATGTCTTCTTGAACCCTACTGCCATCCCTATAACATTGGGTTCCTATCAGGAAAACATTTCATGATAACAAAATAGCCTCAGCCTCTGGTGAGTGAAGATAACCACACCCCATACTAATCTCTTCCTCCACTATACTCTGGTAATCCCTAAATATAAGCATCTTTCTCTCATTCTCACCCAAAGTCTTTACCCTACCCGCACTCCATTTCTATGTTTTCCTTAGTCCTAATAGAATAACCTACTATCCCTAATCCCTTGTTCCCTTAATTTCTAAAGCAGATGTGATTTTATATCTCCCCAATTTACCTCCTTCACTTCTTAGTCATTCCTTCTCCCCAATTTCAGGTAGACGCTACTACCTGAAGAAACAGATATGATTCGAAATGGGTACTTGCTTGCTACCATAATATACAGCAAGAGTTCTCTCAAAGAAAGCTGCTACTATTGATGGTAATCATCAGCTCATCTGTTTTAGTTAAAGCAGACTAGTATTTGCACCTATAGGCTCTCAAATTCTCAAAGAACAGTCTGGCATCTTTAGGTCTGTATTGACCAAACAGCTCCCCTTCACAACGAAGCAAAGCCATAAGAAGTCCCAATTGCTCCACCAAGAATAACAAGGTTGAAATAACACACAAGCTCTCTGACTCAGAAAATGAGGAAAAGGGGAAAAAACTCCTCTCCTCAACCCCACAGTTCTCCACCCAAGGACTCCATAGCTGGAGCCCTAGATGAAAACCAAAGACACTGCATCAGCATTATGATTAATAATCAATCAAAGAGTTGAGAGATGGGCTGGAGCGGTGGCTCAGTGATTTTGGCGCTTGCCTGGCAAGCACAAGAACCCGGGTTCAAACCCCAGCACCACGTACACAACTATGTGTTGGAGCAACTAAGGCCATGTGAAAAACTCAATAAAGTTGTTTCTTTCTTTCTCTGTCTCTCTCACTGTCCCTCTCTCTTTAAAAAAAAAAAAAGAGTTGAGAGATGAAATAAGGAAAGAGATCAGAGAACAAATTCAAGAGATGAGAGACAACTTCTACAGGGAAATAAGGGAACAATTCCATGAGATGAAAGATCAGCTATACAAAGATATTGACATTCTGAAAAGAGATGTAACAGAGCTATCAGGATTGAAAAACACTGTTAACCAATTCAAATCTTCACTGGAAGATACCAACACCAGTGTATACTCCACTGAAAATAGAACTTTAGCACTTGAAGAACAACTATCAGACAATGAGAATTGGCTAAACATTGTAGAATTCAAAGAAGAAAAACAAGATAAACAGCTTATTTTACATAATCAGACTTCCAAGTAATATTTGATAAGACCAGGCGTAATAATCTGAGAATCATTGGCCTGGAGGAAAACTCCAAACAGCAAACAAGAGGCTTCAAGAACCTTTTAAGCGAAATCATAAGTGAGAACTGCCCTCATTTTACTATTGATCCAGAATACCACATCCAAGATGCTTTTAGAACACCAAAGAGATCTAATCAATTGAGAAACTCACCAAGACATGTCATATACAAAATGAATAACAGAGAAATCAATGAGAAAATTCTAAAAGCTGCTAGAGAAAAGCCCCAAATCACATTCAGAGGCAAACCAATTCAGATCACTATGGATTTTTCAGAGCAAACAATGAAAGCCAGAAGAGCTTGGAACAATATCTTTCAAATGTTAAAAAATAACAACTTCCACCCAAAGATATTATACCCTGCAAAACTCAGCTTCAAATGTGATGGGGAAATTAAATACTTCAACAATAAACTCAAGTTAACAAGATACATGAAGACAAATCCTACACTACAAAATATTCTGAAAGAGGTTCTCCATTCAGAATAAAATGCCAATGATATCCTAAATCCTTAAACAAGGGCAAGTCAGTTATCATATTCACAAGATGACTTCCAAAATGACTCAAAATTCTGTAATTGATACAAAGTCAGAGACTCAGCCTCCCATATCTATTCAACCTTTGAATGTGAATGGTCTAAATGCCCCAATTAAAAGACACAGACTGTCCAATTAGATCAAAAAACAAAATCCAACAATATACTGCCTGCAAGAGACACATTTGACAGTCAAAAATAGACACAGGCTGAAAGTGAAAGGATGGCAAAATGTCTACCAGGCCAGCAGCCCAAAAAAGCAAGCTGGTGTGGTGATTCTAATTTCTGATAAAATCAATTTACAACTAAAACTAGTCAGAAAGGACAAAGAGGGTCACTATATCATACTAAAAGGGACAGTCCATCAAGAAGATATAACTTGAATTAACATTTATGCCCCTAATTACAACCCCCCCAAATATATGGAAAAAATACTTAAGGACATTAATCCCCTCATTGATCTCAACACAATAATTCTGGGGGACTTCAACACACCACTATCAACTCTAGACAGATCATCCAAACAAAAAATCAATAAAGACATCTCCAATCTGAAAACTCTATTAATCAATCAGGCTTAACAGACATCTACTGAATATTCCATCCTAGAACAGCTGAATTTACCTTCTTCTCAGCAGCTAATGGATCCTTATATAAAATATACCACATCCTAGTTCACCGAGATAATCTTAACAAATATAAAAAAGTGGATATAATCCCATGTATTCTGTCAGATCATAATGCTATGATCTTAGCAATCAACAACAACAGAAACTACTTAAACACTTGGAAATTGAACAATTCCCTCTTAAATGAAGGATGGGTAAAAGGAAATGAGAGTAGAAATTAAGAAATTCTTGGAAGTGAACGAGAATGAAGAAATAACATACTGAAACATCTGGGACAGTATGAAGGCATTTTTAAGAGGTAAATTTATAGCACTGAGTACATACATCAAAAATCTAGAAAGAGAGCAGATTAATAGTCTTATGCTTCAACTCAAACAACTACAAAAGGAGGAACAGTCCAACCCCAAAACTAACGGAAGACAGGAAATTTCCAAAAGCAGAGCTGAAATCAATGAAATTGAGAACAAAAAAACTATACAAACTATTAACAAAACTAAGAGTTGGTTCTTTGAAAGACTGAACAAAATCGACAGACCCCTTGCCAACCTCACCAAAAGGAAGAAAGAAATGAAGCAAATCAACAAAATCAAAGATGAAAATGGGGATATCACCACAGACTCATCCAAGATCCAGAAGTTATCAGAACCTATTTGAAAATTTAAATTCTGCCAAGTTTGATAACATGGAGGACATCAACAAGTTCTTGGACACACACGACATCCCCTCTTTAACACGGGAGGACATCGAAAACCTAAACCAACCTATCACAGATAGCAAAATTGAAGAAGCAATCAAAGCTCTCCCAAAAAAAAAAAAAAAAAAAGCCCAGGTCCAGATGGATATACGGCAGAATTCTACCAAGCCTTCACAGAAGAACTTACACTGATCCTCTACAAGGTCTTCCAGGAAATTGATAGAGTGGGATCACTCCCAAACACTTTTTATGAAGCAAATATTACACTGATTCCAAACCCCAACAAAGACATGTCAAGTAAAGAAAACAACAGACCAATTTCCCTGATGAACATTGATACAAAAATCCTTAATAAAATTTTAGCTAATCGGATACGAAAGCACATCAAAAAGATAATACATCATGATCAAGTGGGCTTCATTCCAGGAAAACAAGGCTGGTTCAACACACCCAAATCAATAAATGTATTCACCACATAAACAGAATTAAAAACAAAAATCATATAATCATCTCAATTGATGCAGAGAAGGCATTTGATAAAATTCAACACCAATTTATGCTCAAAACTTTGGAAAAGATAGGGATCAAGAAAAGATACTTTAACTATCTCAGATCCATTTACGACAGACCCATAGCCAACATTATCCTCAATGGAGAAAAACTGAAAGCATTTCCACTGAATTCAGGTACGAGACAAGGCTGTCCGCTATCCCCACTCTTGTTCAACATAGTCCTTGAAACCCTTGCCAGAGCTATCAGGCAAGACAAGGAAATCAAAGGTATCCATATAGGAAAAGAGGAAGTTAAGTTATCTCTATTCGCTGATGACATGATTCTATACCTTGAATACCCAATAAGCTTGATCAGAAAACTCCTAGAGCTTATATATGATTTCAGCAAAGTAGCTGGCTACAAGATCAACTCCAGTAAGTCTCTAGCTTTCCTTTATTCCAGCAACAAATCCACAGAAGAAGAAATCAGGAAATCTCTCCCATTCACCATCTCCTCCAAAAAAATGAAATACTTGGGCATTAAACTTATAAAGGATATTAAGGACCTCTACAAAGAAAACTATTAAACACTAAGAAAAGAATTAGAGATGACCTGAGTAGATGGAAAAACATTTCATGCTCATGGTTAGGCAGAATCAATATCATAAAAATAGTCATTCTACCCAAAGCCTTATACAGATTTAATGCAATCCCCATCAAGATACCAATGGCATTCTTCACAGACACAGAAAAAGCAATTCTCAAGTTCATAGGGAATAACAGGAGACCCAGACTAGCCAAAACAGTACTCTACAGAATGGAAGAATTAGGGGGTATCTCAATATCTGCCCTGAAATTATACTACAGAGCTATAGTAGCAAAAACAGCATTGGTATTGGTATCAAAACAGAATGGAAGATCAGTGGAACAGAATAGAAGATCCTGAGACAAACCCCCATATCTTTAACTATTTGATACTTGATAAAGGGGGCAAAAGCATAGTGTGGAAGAAAGATAGCCTGTTCAACAAATGGTGTTGGACAAATAGGATAGCCATGTGTAGACAACTGAAGCTGGATCCTTATCTTTCACCCTGCACAAAAATTAAATCAAAATGGGTCAAAGATCTGTATATTAAGCCAACAACTTTAAACTTACTAGAAAAAGAAGTAGGGTCAACGCTACAAGACAAAGGAGTCGGCAGCACCTTCCTCAACAAAACTCCCATGGCTCAAGCAGTAAAGTCAAGAATAAATGAATGGGATGCAATTAAACTAAAAAGTTTTTGCACAGCTAAAGATCTAGTCAAGAGCATCATGAGAGAACCTACTGAATGGGAGAAAACCTTTGCTTGCTACACCTCAGACAGAGGACTAATATCCAGAATATACAAGGAATTAAAGAAACTAAACACCAAAATCACAAATAATCAAATCAATAAATGGGCTATGGATCTTAAAAAGAACTTCTCACCAGTGGTAGTCCAGAATTCCATAAATATATGAGCTCTATATCATTAGCTATAAGGGAAATGCAAATCACAACTTCAATGAGATACCACCTCACTCCTGTTAGAGTAGCAAAAATGAAAAATTCAAACAACAACAGATGCTGGAGGGGCTGTGGGAAAAGA